>LBNU01000507.1:0-53861 GCA_014162995.1 Artemisia annua
AGAGAATTAAGGCCTGTAGTTAAATCAAAAAGTTGGTTGTCTTTTGTTAAAATTAGGGTTTCGTTATTATTTGGTCGCGTTTAGCAATGTTGATGTATATAATTCGTAATGATTGGTTATAGTTTGAACTCTCATTATATGCGGTATCCGTTAGAGACATCATTTTCTATTGTATGTTTACCTATGTGTGTTATTTAAATCAAGTTGATGGGTCTCGGTTTGAAATAATATGAGGATTTTGTTTGAAAATGTGTGCCGTCAATAAATCCCGCTAAATGATTTCTTATCTAATTGCGCGGTCATTTAACCTTGTGGAATGTTTAGATTTCCACTCTCATGCGCGCATATCAGGTGTGTATATTACATTTTTATTGTGTGTGTCAAAGATTGAAGGCGCTCGGTAAGTATATCAATACAAAGGGTGGAATACGGGGTTTTGTCATCCTAATCTTGATTTAGATGTAATACATTTCTATTAGGGATAGTGCTCGAAGTTTTATTTCAATTAAGGGTTTCGTTATTATTTAGGGAAATTGATTGTGGTTGGTACAGTTGTGTAACATTATAACCTTTTTTCATATAGAAATTGCCTGAGCTTATGTGGTGCAAACCGGGTAAGGTTTTAATTGATTCTTGCCACCTAGAGTGGTACGAAAACTTGCTCTGGCCTCCCAAACAGATCCCACAGACTCTGATGTGGTTTCTTAGCAAACTGCTTATGCTTATGTGTTATTGCACACAGGCTCAGATTAGACCCCGTTAACTAAATACTCTTATCGGTTGGCGTTATATTGATACCAGGCAAATGATGATCTATAAACATACTTGATTTTGGCTTGGCATTTCCAAATGGAAGGCAAAGAAAAAAAAAAAAAAAAAAAATTTTTGCAAACTTTTATGTTGGCAGCGCCATATATGTAACTAATCGTGAGCTATGTTATCTCTTATATCATTAAATGTGTCAAATTGATGATACTTTTTCTGTGTAAAAAGGCGATTGAGAGCATATCGGCAGCCATGTGTTTCCCCCACTTTTTTGGCCTTTTTTGGGTTCCCAAAAAAAAGCTTCCAGCTTGTGTTTCACGCCTTGTGATTATACCCAACCGCTTGTGTTTCACCCTTCGTTCCACTAAAATGTAGACCCCGTGACTATCAACCCAAGCCCTCTCTAGGTTCTGGTTACTTGGTTGGATATCTTACTTGTGATATCTGCTTTGTTTGGTATTGAGATTGTTTTTTGTTTGGTGATGAGATTGTTTCTTTGTTTGGTGATTTTGAGATTGTTTGCTTTGTTTGGTGATGAGATTGTTGCTTTGTGCTTTCACTTACCAATCGTGTGATCCTGCTTCTGTGGTGAGGGCCTCATTTACTATCTAGAGCCCTTTGTACCTAACAGGTGGTCTTGTGACTTTGTGCAGTTTGGAGAATCTGTTTTTGCTCCTTGTGGAGTTTATGCAGGGTTGAGAATCTGCTTTTGGCTCCTTGGAGTTTACTGCACCGGCTTGAAGATATGGCGTTTATGGTACTGGGTTGTACCTGATTGTGTGGAAAACTTGTGAAACATGTGTTAGTTGTGGCAACTTTGGTTGCAATCTGCTTGTGTGCAATCTTGATCTGTTTGTTATGCACTTGGCAAAACAACTTTTTCAAAAACAGGCGTGAGGACGATTGTTTGTATAACCTGAAAGGATGGCAATGTGATATTTTTATCACTTGCACACCTTCATATGCTGAAGCAGCCTTTTGTGCAACTCTGCCTGTGTGCAAATCTGCCTTGTGTGCACTATATAAGCCCCTCTTTAGTGCAATGCACTTGTGTCTATAGTCACGGGGGGGTCTAGATTTTAGTATGAACGGGGTCTAATGGTAGTCCGTACCATTTTTGTACTTATAAAATCGGGCCGATGATGATTTCTTATCTGCAGCCCTATGTTCCACAGAGAGGGGTTACCTTTAGTGTGTCCAGTTATAAATCTTGTGCACTTTGCAATTGGACACAAGAAAAGAAAACTTCTAAATCGCGTGAATGAATCGTACATATTCTGAGGCCGAGCCTGTGTGCAATAATTCCTTGCTGTGTGCTTATGCACTTGGACAAGACTTGGACAAAATTAGACTTATGCACTTTGGACAAAACTTTGGACAAAAGATCTTGGACAAAACTTGGAAAACTTGGACAAAATTTACACTTAAAAAAACAGCATAAAAAAAACAAAGAAAAACTTAACACTTTAACTTATAAATAAAATTCCAAAAAAAAAAAAAAAAAAAAAAATAACGAAAAAAAAGCTGTTGCTAACAGGTGAAATACCTGTAGCTACATATCCCGTAACAAGGGCTACGGGGGGGGGGTTTTACTAGAGAGGGTTACTATAGTAGTCCCCTTAATTAATAGTGGAACCACTTGACAATTTGACATGTTAGACTTTTGTGCAATTAACTCTTGATACAAAGTGATCTCAAATAATTGGCTTAGAAGTTAATGATCACCGACTCACGTGGCCCTTTTGACTACAACCAAAAATATAGAGAGTTAACTCTATTTTTATTTTTGTTCAAATCATTTATTTTTTTTTTGTTTTATTATTATTATTTACATAGAATTGGAAGTCAAACAAGCAAAAGGTGCGCCGCTAGCTCTTTTTGAATTGCAAAACTAATTCGTTTAAAACAACATTAATGGATCTAGGTGTCATTAGATTACTACGCATAACATATAGTTAAAGCTAATTTACGGTTTAATTAAAATCTGAACCATTCATAAAGAAAACATGCATTAAAAGTGTAGAGTAGTGGGAGAGTATAATCTATTTGTCATTATAAAAGTAAACTTTGTAACAAGATAAACTGACCTTGGCAGCTTTGATCAAGATAAGGATTACCCTCATAACCTTGGTTGCAACGACAATGATACCCACCACCATCTGCATCATGGCACTCACTGTTCTCTTTTTATTCTAGCTAGAGAGCAATTTGTATCATGTCCAATTACCCTATCAATCACAACAACAACACTGGATTCTGCCCTCTGAATTAAGTCTGAAGAATTAAATAAATCACTGGCTCCACCAAATCGGAAAGTGTTTTCCTCACGGTAACGCCTGAGTCTGAGACTTCTACAAAGAACATTGCTAAGAAACCTATGCTTGTGTACAACTCGTAAAGATTTGAGTATGAGTGATCTTGTAAAAAGCTCATACGTGGATGCAACACACCTCCAAAATGCTAGTAAAAACCATAAAATCATTTATTTGTGTCACTTAGTCCACTTCCTATATGCCTTGTCCTCTCACAATCTTTGTCTCTGGGACAGGAGAAATACCACGAGAGGAGAATGCTAATAGGAAGTGTACCAAAGCGTGGTGATACAAATACTTGCTTGTATGGCTTTTATTTCTTTTAGGAGTTGTGTAACGTCAACGTGCTTTCTATTTATAAATCACCTATCACTCATTATCTTTATGGAGCTGTTCATGTGTCTCCGGTCTACCAGTTGCGTTCTTTGCACAAGTCGACAACTCAGGGCATTTTATTGATATCTATCAATATGTAGTTCATTTTGGGCACTATGGAGGTTACAAATCATGCTAGGGATCAATGCACTTTCTGAGTATCATTTTTTGTTTTTTTTGTTTTTTTTTGTTTTTCTAAATATCAAATATGCCAGACATAATATACCATTAATCAAAAGATTGAAATATTCTACATATTGGGATTTTTTGATATTGGTTCAGAAATCATATATATATGACCCAATTTACATTGACGGAATGACCCAATTTACTAGTTGGTCCAAACCTATCAAAGCCCATGGCCATAGAATAGCTCTTTTTTAGCCCATTATCGAGAAACACTTTGCTGTAAGTTTTTACAAATGAAGGTGTCTAAGACTGTAACAATTTGACTTCACTTCTCTACTTGCTATCTTCGTCATTTTATTTTCATTTCAACCATACATGTTTAACCATATTATTGTTATTACTAGCTGAGTTTGAACAATGAGCAAAAGGCCCGGAAATGAATCATTGTGCACACGCATCATATAGTTACAAATACAGGTACACTACAAATATATATTAAAAAACTCAATATGAAAATCGCAAAAGACAAACTTAAGAACTAAAGTTTTTTAACTCTGAAGAACAAAAATAATGTCATCCAGATAGACATAGCTCCAATCCGGCTTATTCTACAATGTTAATACAAAATAAACAGTAGATTCATTTTATTTAGTGACTTGATCTTATTCCCTCCAACTCTATTGCAACTTCTTTCATCGTTGGCCTCATGTTTCCATTCAAACTTAAGCATCTTTTTGCAAGCTTAGCAACCGCTAGCAGTTGCTCTTCTGGTCCATCCAACACTCGGTTATCAACGTTTTCCNCGGAATGACCCAATTTACTAGTTGGTCCAAACCTATCAAAGCCCATGGCCATAGAATAGCTCTTTTTTAGCCCATTATCGAGAAACACTTTGCTGTAAGTTTTTACAAATGAAGGTGTCTAAGACTGTAACAATTTGACTTCACTTCTCTACTTGCTATCTTCGTCATTTTATTTTCATTTCAACCATACATGTTTAACCATATTATTGTTATTACTAGCTGAGTTTGAACAATGAGCAAAAGGCCCGGAAATGAATCATTGTGCACACGCATCATATAGTTACAAATACAGGTACACTACAAATATATATTAAAAAACTCAATATGAAAATCGCAAAAGACAAACTTAAGAACTAAAGTTTTTTAACTCTGAAGAACAAAAATAATGTCATCCAGATAGACATAGCTCCAATCCGGCTTATTCTACAATGTTAATACAAAATAAACAGTAGATTCATTTTATTTAGTGACTTGATCTTATTCCCTCCAACTCTATTGCAACTTCTTTCATCGTTGGCCTCATGTTTCCATTCAAACTTAAGCATCTTTTTGCAAGCTTAGCAACCGCTAGCAGTTGCTCTTCTGGTCCATCCAACACTCGGTTATCAACGTTTTCCATTAGAAGTCCTTCATCGGTTGACAGAATCAATGTTGCCAAGCTTCTCGGTTCCCCTAGTCCTATTGTATATATTGCCTTTTTTCCAGTCAAAAGCTCAACCATAACAATCCCAAAGCTATAAACATCACTTTTTTCAGTGAATTGGTGTGAATGAAAGTACTCGGGATCTAAGTATCCAAATGTACCCTTGACTAGTGTGGTTAAGTGAGTTTGATCCCCTAATACGGACTTGGATATTCCAAAATCTGATAACTTAGCCCTAAATTTTTCATCCAAAAGTATGTTGGAAGATTTAATATCTCGATGATATATAGGAACAGAAGTTGCATAGTGCATATAAGCAAGCGCCCCTGCTACCTCTGTAGCAATTTGTAGTCGTATACTCCAAAAAGTAGGAAACTCATAATTCTCGTCATGTATGAATTGGCAAAGATCTCCATTTGACACAAATTCATACACAAGAATCGGAACTTCTGTTTCTAAACAACATCCAAGCAACTTCACCACATTTCTGTGGCTAAGTTGGGAGAGTAAAAATACCTCGTTGATAAATGATTCGATTTGGCTTTCATCTACCAACATGGATTTCTTTACCGCTACTATTTTTCCATCTGGTAACATTCCTTTGTATACTGTTCCTTGGCCTCCTTGACCTAATATTCTATTTCCATTGTAATGGTCGGTTGCTTTTTCTAGTTCTATTGCACTAAACATTCTTGTTGTTTGAGTTGCATGTTCACCGCTTGATATTTGTTGTTGTAACAACAAACCACCATTTCTTTTGAAGAATATCTCTTTACGCCTCTTATCCTCCCTCTTGTGGATTAGTTTGTACACAACAATAGATAAAACTAGTATTCCTATGCCCAATACAACACCAGCTGCATAAACACATGTTTTATATTTGCATCATAAATTATAGAACATAGGAGACTTAAACAATCTGTACGTGATTTTTTTTTAAGTAAAAGGTAATATAAGTATACTAACTGTATTTAGGAACAAAATAGCATAAAAATCATGGTGGAAAAGATTAGTTGTGAGCTTAAACATGTTTACCAAAAGTTATGCTAGATGTGAGCAAACTGTTGATACAAAACACAAAACACAAAAGAATTATTTGTAAACAAAAGAATTCTTCCAATTTATCGTGTCATCCTTCTATTTAATTCATATTTTTATCATTCTTTAATCATTTTGTGCTAATTATTTGTTCAATATATTTGTGATCAAAAGGCATAACGGGTTACGAGTCACACATGCATTAATCAAAGAATTACCTAAAATAAATATGATTGTTGTAAATTTTGAATTTCCAGCAGAACGTTTGCAACCATTTTGTATTTTTGCATTTCCATTGTATCCAGGGCGGCACATGCAATCATAACTCCCAAGAGTATTAATGCAAACACCATAGCAAGGGTACTTTTCTGGATTCTCACACTCGTTGATGTCTGAAAAGAAAGGGAAATCAAACAGGCTGGATAAAACATAAGAGTTTCGGGTCATTTTCCTTGTACACATGGAGTTCCATATTAAATTAATCCAGACTTGCCTTTAACAAGTAAGCTTTTCATGTAACAAAACAAAACCAAAAAAAAAAAAAAAAACACGTTTTGTGTGACAATCAAGAAATAATTTGGAGAAAATTAACCAATAATATAACTGAAGATTTTATCAAGCCAGCAAAATCGAGAAGTTTGATCAATCCAACAATATAACTGAAGATTTTTACGAATTTTGAAAAACTTTTAGGAATATATATTATAGTTAAATTTCATTTTCACCACTTTTAAAAAAAAAAGAAAAAATCTAAAAACTAAATAGCTATGTAGGGGATGTAACCTTTGTATACTGATTTTACCTTGGCAATCATTTTTTATTTTTGCATTTCCATTGTATCCAGAGGGGCACGTGCAATTGTAACTCCCACGAGTATTAACGCAAACACCATAGCAAGGGTACTTTTTTGGATTCTTACACTCATTTATGTCGTCTGAAAAGAGAAGGGAAATCAATTAGGCTCACTAAAAAAAATAATTGATTATACACACTTTAACTTTTATACTTTTTTTAAAATATGTAAAATTTTATTAGTTTATTAACATTTAATAATGTGCAAAATTTTATCAGTTTAGTAAGTGTGGAAAACAAAAATTGTAAAACAATACATATTCTACATTAATAGTTGTGTAAAACAAAAAAGTCTAACACTTTTAAGTTGAAAGAATTATAAGATTTGTCTACACTTTTATTTGTAACACTTAAAATTTTCACACTTTGAGGAAGTGTGGAGAATATGGTGTTACAAATAACATCCAAACCTATAAGTGTGGACATGTTGTAGATTTCTCTGTATTTTTTTTACACAACTATAAGTCTGAAAAATCTATTATTTTATATTTTTCTTCCACACTTATTAGTATAACAAAGTTTTATACATCATTAAGTGTTAATAAACTATTAATATTTTACACACTTTTAAAAAGTGTGTAGAATCAACTATTTTTTGTAAGAGAAGTGATACAATCACACAAAAATTAACACAAAAAAAAATGTATTGTGAAATTAAACAAAGTTGACATGTAATGAACTTAAATTATACCTTGGCAGCCAGGAGACAGATATGGATTTCCTTCATAGCCTTCCTCACATTTGCAACGGTACCCACCACTTTCCCTTGTAGAGTTAACACATACGCTATTTGAATGGCTGCAGGCATAACCATCTGTTGCTTCGGCTACAGAGCAATTCAGATCACCAATAGCCCATTCAAGCACAATCGGCACATTATCCTCAATCCTCTTTTTGAAATTAGTATCACTTAAATCACTAAGACCCTTAAACTTGAATACATTATCCTCGCCAATAAAGGCGTATGTACATGGAAACAATGACCGCATACGCCTCATGTCAGAATCTCTTGAATTACGTAACTCAATTTCGTAAAAGCTTATGCCGTTGGGTATGGATGATTGACAACAACCATTTCCTGAACACTCGTCGGGTACAACCTCCTCTTGTCTTGAACAAAAGACAATGCAGCCAGTAGATAACTCGTTCCTAGACTTTGTGCTTGAGGTCAGCAAAGCAAAATTATTGCAACCGAGAACTGTGAACTTGTTAACTTTCGAGAAGGTGTACGGCCTCAAACTAAAGTTCGTCCTGACTTCGCTATCATCGTATATTGTGCCATCTGTAGAATTGCACCTGCTCGCCAATCGATTGGAAAGCCGGATTGTGGAATCAGATATCAATTTGATCGAGCTGTAGCTGCCTTCATAAATAGTGGCCTTAGGAGGTTTTAGTGAAGTGTGGCAGTAGATGTGAAATCCCTCATTTATATAACACTCTGGGTTGTTGCCGAAGCCGAAAGGGTAAGGAACAATTAAGTCCCCGCATCGGCTTTCGCAGCCTGGCTTCGCGAGGTTGGTTGAGTTAATGAGTGTGTAGGATTCAGTGGTAGAATTCGTATCTGCAGAAGCTGTAAACGAAAACATTTGAAATAGTGTCCACAATAGAACAAGGGTTTTCATGGCTTTGTTTGTAAATTTTTGGCTTCCAAGTGATGTAGAATTTAAGGGGTTCTCATACTAACTTTATATAGGCTACAAGACACGCTTTCATTAATATACGGCAAGACAAGGAGTTTTTTGTCACATCATAGTAGTTTAAAAACATATATACACGAGCACTGTACTTGAAAAGTTATTTACATCATAATAGTAATTGCTAATTTTTTTCTTTTTTTTTTTTCGTCAATATGTATCCCTGCCATTTCAAGCCTTCCTTTTCACTTTTAAAGCATAACATAGCATTACAATCGAGTCATAATACATAAATCATGTGCTATGGTTCAGCAAATTCATAAAACATTACAACATCAAAATCACATAAACATTTAAAATTTATAATAACTTAGAATCAAATAAATGTGATCACACACTTATCAATCCAACCATTACATAAACATGCCAATGAGTTAAAATAAAAAATTAAATTCATTTAACACAGTAAATTCACATTATTACATGTCCAGATTGAATAAGCATATATGTTCAAATGATATCTCGATCACTTCAGTAGCTAAATCGTTCGGATAATTCGATGACCCGAACATATATCAATGGATGCCGCATAATATATGGATTTGATTAATAAGTTCATTGAATTTTATTCCATGTTGAACCTTGATAGCTTTACTTGGAAGCTTATTATAACTTATACCTTGTGGTCCATCACAAATTTTGCCACCCGAGTAACATAATACGTAGTAGTACAACAAACTTTTGATTCCATGGTAGCCTATAAAACCACAAAGCAGTTAAAAAAATTATTATATCAATATGCATGAACCATTTAACGAAGAAAAAAGCATATGAAAAATCAAAATGCTTAGGCTACCAGAAAGTTTTAGGAAGTTCATATGCATGAGCCATTTTACTAGATAAACATTACAATGAAATCATTCAATACAATAACAGGTTGCAATGTACTGTGTATCAAAAACAAGTTCTGAAAACCTACTGTCAAATGTCAAGTTCCACTAAGTTAGATTAGATTTCATAAAGCTTATGGGTGTACAGCAAATAAAATGTCAAGATTAACAAATTTAAAACTAAAATCTAAACCAAGTGTTATCTGGCAGCGAAAAGAGATGTAGTCAGGCGAGAGTTTGTATCACAAAGACGTCGACATGTGGTGAGATGAGAGTCGACGTGATAGGGATGCCTCCAAAAGTGTAGGCGTGAAGCAGGGTTTGGGTTTTCAGTTACCTTTTATTTTATTTATTTATTCATTTATTTATTATTATTTTTTTTGTGTGTTGAAGTGTAAAAAGAAAACAATAGAAAAATAAAATAAATATACTTGTGATGTAATTTTTTTTGAAACTACAAGGGTTGCGTAATTTTGTTTTTAAACTACAAGGCTCTGACAAAAAACTCGCAAGACAAGTCATTTTAAGAGCGGACATATTTATATTTAATTATGTAATTTTCAGATAAAACAATAAACAAGGACAACACAATGACACATCACACATATTGAATGATACATTAATTAAACAAACGTTTACTGTTTATCAGAAATTAACAGCATCGTTACTCTCGGTCGATGGGCGTATTGGGAGGACTCAGTGGCGAGTACACGCCAATGGCTCCATCTCGTCCTCGCCAATGGGAAGAAAGCACACCAATTTCATAAATTCCATTTCATTACGAACCACATAAAAATTACTATGTATTTCACTTAAACCTAGTCGTAGATTCATGTTTCCAAAATAAGTAGACGCGTTAATGAAAAATATCTTCTATTTTGGGTCATTGATGTCGCTTCATTTTGAATTGTCTGAGCCGCGTTTTTTTAATATAAGACTTCCAATTCCTAAGAAAAACATCTAAGATTTTTCTCACTGGTCCCAAATGAATATCCCATGAAATTTCTTTTGGTTGCTTCCATATTTTATTTTTGCAATATATCTGCATTGTGGCCCTCCTTTGTGATAATGGTAAAACGACCATCAATCAATACAAATAGTGACACTGTTTTATTTTATTTTATTTTATTATTATTATTATTTTTAATTTTCCAAATGCAAAAGTTCATTGAAATTAAAAAAAAGATCATATTCCAAAAGAAATAACCCAGTGGCTAACGCCGGGCATACACTAGCCTGGACTACATACACTTTTTGGTGAAAAAATGGTTTTTTAAGATAATAAAGAGAATTCCGCTAAAATACCTAAGTTCTCACTTCAATTGCAAAAATACTATGTGCTTATGTAATATCTTTGAAAATTACTCAGTAACCTATTCAATTTAACTTCTAGACATGTAATCAGTTATAAATTCTTATTATCTGAATTGAATAGTACGTACTTGTGAGTTGTGATGGTGATTGTTCTAGTTGTTTGTATTGACTTGGCCAACTTTTGATCTTGTCCTCTAGAGAAGACCTTTAAAAGTTGTGTTCGTGAAAACACCAGTTATTTTTCCCACGGGTCAAACGAATGTGCCATGAAATTGTCTGGTTTTCTAATGGGTCCCTTTTTGACTTTAGACATTGGCGGTGTTGTCGTCCTGAAATAACGTTACGACAACGTTCAGCTTTACAATTTACGGCTATTTTCTCTCCTTTCTATTCGTTTTCTGTTTTTGACTCTTTTTATAATAAGTGGTGTGAAATTACAAAACGAATGTGTAACGACTATACACAAATCCGCGTCTCAAGTTTTCGGTCACCGTAGAAACTAAAGTAGTAAAATCCGAAACTTTGTACAAGGAACATTTATGATATATAACTATTATGCATGTTATCTATCAAGATCGAGTACACAGTGTGTTAAGATGAATACTTTATGAAATGATATGTTTGTTCTTCCCTACATGTAATAGGAAAAAAGTGGAACAAATGCTATGCCAAACAACTATTTAACAGAGCCCATGCCTCTTGAATCTATTAAACCTGAAGTAATGGCGGTGGTCTTTACCACCACCAACTCAGCGCCACATTATCCCCTTCTCACCACCATCGCCCCGTAGCAATCACTCACCTCTCGCAATTTTATAATATCAAGGAAAGTCCCCAAGATAAAGAGAGCATTATATCATATTATCATGTACTTTATAGTTGTGCATTTTGGCACTCTAGAGTCTAGACTATCTCAAACTTATACATGAACCATGCTATTATTTGGGATTAGTAAAGTAAAGTTTACTACAACTTGATTCTTAAAAGACCCGCATTCATTAATGTACACAAAACCGCAATCCATGTAAATATCTCACAGTGTTAGCATTAAAGATATTTATAGAAAAATGATGGTCATTCTCATATATATAACTTTGTAATGTGTCGTAAAATACAATAGAATAATCAAAGGGCTAGAGGATTGGGCTAAGCTAGTAGATTATAAGTTATGTATTAAGCTAGATCCTAATTATCCAAATTATTTCTCAAACACAAAATATTATGGAGAATATCAAAGTCTTCTAAACTCTCAGTAAATATTTTTTTTTATAAAGTGAAAATTTATTATTATTTTTCTATTACTCAAACCGATTACTATTTCAAATATATATTTATAAAGTAAATATTTTATTAAATATACAGTTTATAAAAAAATTTAAGTAATTAAATTGAATATAAAGAAATAATATTATATCTTAGGTTGCGTTGTTGATAAATGGTAAAAAAAAAATATAGATCGGTTGTATGTATTGGTTGTGTAGGTGGAGGAAAGAAAAAATAATATTTTATTAAAAGATCGGGTTGTGATAGGTTGTTGATAAATATAGTCTTAGTTATAGATGTCTGACAACAGCCTTTTCCTGAGCACTCCCCTTCATCTACGTTGGATAGGTTTTTGCATAATCCAAAACAGACACTAGAATAGTTGTCTCCCTCCGATCCCATGATCAAAGCATAATCATCGCACCCAATGACTGTGAACTTGTTTTTTTTCTGAGAAAGTGAATACTTCTAAATTAGTCCAAAAATTAAATTCATCAGAAACATTCCCATATTTGTCATAGCATCTATAACCAACACCAGTGAAGGTGCGGAACTCTGAATCTGAAATGTTGAATACTTCGATGTTGCTTGACGTGAGGAACAACTTTGTGGTTTCATTTGTAGAGTTGCATGTCAAGTAAAACGAGTCGTCTAGGGAACAAACCGTGTCTTTTCCAATACCGAAAGGGTATGGAACAGTAATATTGCCGCATGCGGTTTGACATCCTGGTTTGGCTATGTTGTTGGAACCTTGAAGAGTTACTAGTGCCATTGTAAATGGAAACGTAAAAAGACACAAGATAAAATAAAGAAACATGCTTCTACTTAATTTGTTTCTCTCTTTTACTGTATGTTGTTTATAAACCTTTTTGTGCGTGTTTTGTAGCTGTTTATAGCTAGCTGGAAGGAAATGTTGACTACTTCTGAATGAATTATACAAAATTTAATGTGATATGATGTGATTTTAATTAATAATGGTACCACTTAGCTAGACAATTTGACATGTTAGACTTTTGTGCAATTAACTGTTGATACAGAGTGATCTCAAATAATTGGCTTAGAATTTTAGATCACTGCAATATGGCATGGAGCGTTTGGTTTAAAATTTTTGAATGGTGGAAAGGTGGGAATCTAGATGTGTGTACAATAGGCGAGCTGTTACATAATGGCTTTAATTCACAATCAGCGGAGAATTAAAAGTGGTGGCAAGTGGTGGTGTGGGTAACCGGTTATTTCATTTGGAAAGAACGTAACAATCGGGTCTTTAGTAATAAAGTAGCAAGCATAAACAAGATAGTTCAAGATATACAACTGAAGAGTTTCCGGTGGATCTCGAGACGGGCAAAAAAAGGGTCGTAGTGCTGGGAAAATTGGTTACAGGATCCTAGCACAGCAAAGAATATGTCGGTGTAATATATTCAAGACCCAAAGGTTGTGGAGCAGCTTCATTCAGTGTGTTTGGTTCAGCTGCAATTTTTTTCTAATATATACTGTATGGCAGCTTCTTGTTTTTTTCATGTGGGTCTATATGGTTAGTAGATTGAGAGTGGGGGACAACACTTGTAATATCTTGTGTTTGTGTCACCACTGATATGGTGGCTTCCTTATGCAATTTGCAAGTTTTTCTTTTGTTCTTGTTTTTTCCCAGGGGCTCGCTATTTTAATCGGCTTGTTGATGTAGTGGGTTGCCTTTGTTTGTATCTTGGTTTGTTTTGTTTTTTTTGGTAATATATATCTGCCTTTCGAAAAAAAAAATTAGATCACGAAAGATGACTCATGCCTAAATATATATGAATTATTATGAAATATATCATCACTGAGAGCGAAAGGGTTATAAATTTGTTGATGTATAATTACATACGCCATCAAATAAGTTCCAATGCTGGTATGCTACACAGTCTTATAAAAATGTATCGTAGATAGATAATTCTATAAAAATCAACAGATTCACTATATTCAATGACATGATCAAATCTCCTCCAATTCTATTGCAAACTTCTTTTATAACTGGCGTCATCCAACCATTAAAATTTATGCATCTTTTGCAAGCTTAGCAACCGCTACTAACAAAGGCACGCTGTTAAGATCGAGATCCCATCTGAGATCAATTTTTTCTTTGCAAGATCGAGATTGTAAGATCCTACCAATTTCTCATGTTTTGTAAACAAAGAATAAAGGAGTCAAATCGTTTTACATTTCTACTCAATATCAAAGATAAATTCATATACTATCCTCTTGACAATGTAAAAGTTCAAATTTCGAACACCCAAGTAATAGTAAAACATAAAAAAGTTAAGTTTCAATCGTTACATTAACGGTTTAGCGGAATAAGATTACATAACATGAGTCATAAACGTCTCAACATACGAGCCATAATACTAAAAGATTTATACATAAACAATCACTGATCAATCTATTATACAAGAAAACAATTTGTCACTTACTTATCACTTTTATTTTTGTGCTTAAGCACAAATGGATTGGCTAAAAGATAGAAAAAAATAAAATAGATGTGTGCTCAGGTAAACTCGGATCGACTAGTGATCTTACAAGTTTACGTTCGATTCCACAATCTTACTTATGATCCTAACCCATATACGACCGATCTTACGAGTTTACTCGCAATCTTGACAACCTTGCTACTAACTGCTCTACTGGACTATTGTACCCGGTTATCAACGTTCTCCAAAAGAAGCACTTCCTCAGTTGACAAGATTCTCGATTCCCCAGGTCTTTTTAACTATGTGGGAAACATGCTAAATATTTACAAGTGAATTCCACATTCATAAACATGAAAAAACAACTTTTGAAGATGCGAAAACTTGCAAAAACAATAATAAAACTTACTCTAAGTAGTACATAGAGAACACTACAACAATCTGTGGGGAGATTAAGCATACCTAAACAAATTTAGCGTGGTTTGCTTTCTTGAAACATCATTTTCGTACTACTACCTGAGTAAGATTCCCATTCATTAGTACTATATGGGATCAATGGTACCTCATAAAGATCAGATTGCTCAACTTCTAGGATCAAGCTTCTAGTTTCCTCATTTGTTTGATGTTGACTCCATGGATGAGTTTTGAGCTTCTTTAATCCTTCCAACTCCATTGCCACCTCTTTCATACTAGGTCTGTCATTACCATGTAAATTAAGGCATCTCTTTATCAAATCAGCTACCGCTTGTAATTGCTCAAGAGTTCCTTCACGTAGGACTCGTGGTTCAACAATTTCAAATAGGCGGTTTTCTTTCACCGCCTTGACAAAGTATGTTGCTAAGTTCTTTTCTTCATTGTATCTATCTGCACAAAGAGGTTTTTGCCCGGTTATGAGTTCCGCAAGGACAACTCCAAAGCTATATACGTCACTCTTGTCGGTTAGCTGGCTTGTGTGGAAGTATTCAGGATCAAGGTACCCTAGAGTGCCTTGAACAAGAGTAGTGACTTGATCGTGATCTAGTGGAACTAACCTTGATGCACCAAAATCTGAAATTTTTGTGGTGTAGTTATCATCTAGTAATATATTTGTAGACTTAACATCCCTATGTATGATGGGCATAATGGCTTGTGAATGAAGGTACCCAAGTGCGCCTGCGGCTTCAGAAGCAATTCTTAATCGATTCTCCCATGATAACCAACTCATTCCACCCGATTTATGATGTATATGATAAAAAAGTGTGTTATTGGAGATGAACTCATAAACTAATACTGGGACCTCCTCTTCCAAACAACTGCCTAAAAGTTTTACCACATTTCGATGAATGACTTGTGTAAGGATCAATACTTCATTGATGAATTGTTCTGTTTGGGTCCCATCCACTAGTTTAGACTTCTTTATTGCAACAACACATTTATCCGTCAAAATTCCTTTATACACTACCCCATAACCGCCACGCCCAATGATCCGTTCCTCAGAGTAATTGTCGGATGCTTTTCGAAGCTGTTCAGAGCTAAACATAATCACTGCCTCGTTAGTACCTGGTGCATTTAACTTTTGTTTCAAAAATACTCCCCCGTTTTGCTCGAAGAACTTTTCTCGTAACTTGATTAGTTTCCTCTTCCTTACACCAAAGAAAATCCCGGCCACTCCAGATAATGTTGCTAGCAAGCCAACCACTAGAGCTATATAGGAAATAAAAGGAAACTTTATTCAGCTAATAGCAGTTATATTTATACACTTGTTATATTAATATTGGTTGTTTTAAAAAAGAAAAATTTCACGTATATGGTTTCTTGACTACATGATGAGTTACCTAATGAGAACATCATAACTGGAAATTGTGAATCTTTAGCAACAGGTTGACATCCATCTTGTGTTTTAGCATTACCGGTGTATCCTGGCCAACATGTGCAATTGTAACTTCCTTCTGTATTAATGCAATTCCCGTAACAACTAATGTTGCTTTTGTCGTCACACTCGTCGATGTCTAGCAAAAATAAATATTAACACCAGAAAAGCAAATTAATAGGTTATTTTGAAATATATATTTTGAGTACATTACATATAGAAAACGAAAACCAAATGATAGTCGTCAGTAGACTCGCTTTAAAAATAGAATATTTAACTGTATCAAATGTGGTAGATGACTTAATGCAGACACCCTATATTTTTATCGCTTTATATATTTACTGTCATCTTTTTCTATCATGTCATAAACAAACAACTTTCACATGGCTTTATGAATTCATTTTTTCTTCATATGAAGAGGATTAAGTCAAATTCAAACACCATCTAACTCTTGATTAGTTTAAGTACTTGCAATGACTAGAAGTTATTTATTTATTTTGTTTGAGTCAATGGGTAACCAAGCTACTTGCATATTTGGTTGTTCTACTATTATATTTATTGCATGTATTTTGGCCATTCTACATTTATTTGTTAAAAACAAACAATGATATTGATTAAAATCAGATGCTGACCTTGGCAGCCTTGATCAAGATAAGGGTTACCCTCGTACCCTTGCTTGCATCTACAACGATATCCGCAACTGTCTACATCATGGCACTCACTGTTCTCTTTGCATTCAGTAGCCTGAGAGCAATTTCTGTCATGTCCAATTGCCCAATCCATCACAACAAGGACACTGGATTCTACCCTCTCAATTAAATCTGAAGAATTAAATAAATCACTGGCGCCACCAAATCGAAAAGTGTTTTCCTCACCAAGAAAAGCTAAGCCACAGTTATTTATGGACCAAACATCTGTGTGGCTCTGAAAGGAGTTGAGTGTAACATTGTAAAATTGGAGACCTTTAGTTATAGATGTCTGACAACAGCCTTTTCCTGAGCACTCCCCTTCATCTACGTCGGATAAGTTTTTGCATAATCCAAAACAGCCACTAGAATAGTTGTCTCCCTCCGACCCCGTGATCAAAGCATAATCATCGCACCCAATGACTGTGAACTTGTTTTTTTCTGAGAAAGTGAATACTTCTAAATTAGTCCAAAAATTAAATTCATCAGAAACATTCCCAGATTTGTCATAGCATCTATAACCGACGCCAGTGAAGGTGCGTATCTCTGAATCTGAAATGTTGAATACTTGGATGTTGCTTGACGTGAGGAACAACTTTGTGGTTTCATTTGTAGAGTTGCATGTCAAGTAAAATGAGTCGTCTAGGGAACAACCCGTATCTTTTCCAATACCGAAAGGATATGGAACAGTAATATTTCCGCAAGCTGTTTGGCAACCTGGTTTGGCTATGTTGTTGGAACCTTGAAGAGTTCCCAGGGCCACTGTAAATGGAAACGTAAAAAGACACACGATAAAAGAAAGAAACATGTGTAGGAAAACACAATTTTATCCAGAATCAAACTCTTGAATCTAAATTCAAGAGTCACTTTCATTAATCAACCAAGAACACCAGATCAATTAGTGAATGATCTCAATCAATCACAACAACAACAAATCAAGAATCAAGCCTCAACCCAGAAATCTACCCACTGCTAATCAGGTGGTAGACTATTGACTAATTATCAATAGTTCTATTACAAAACCTCACAATCACTCAATAACAAGAACAATGAATCTTGGTTGATCAAAACTGAATGATAACAATTATGTGTAGATGATAAGAGAAAACAGCTGATGAAGAGATATGAAACCCTAGCAGGAAGAATGGCTTATATAGCTTTGACCAATAGACTTCAGCTGCTTGACATCTTTAGCCCTCCATCTTTCACCAACTTGCTAAACCCAGCTAAAAGTACCAAACTCAGTTATAACTGAAAAACACCAAATGACAACATTAGTCCCTATAACTTATATGTTCCAGTTTTGAGTTAATTTTAACATCCCCCCTTAACTCAAACCTGGAACACATCAAACATTCCAAGCTTAGAAACAAGCTTTTCATGTTGAAGTTTATCAAGCCCCTTGGTAAAAATGTCTGCTGTTTGATCAGCAGACTGAATTTTTAATGTTTTTATCACCCCTGCCAAAATCTTTTCTCTTACAAAATGTAAGTCAATTTCTAAATGCTTAGTTCTCTCATGAAAGACAGGGTTTGCTGCAATTTTAATTGCAGCTTGACTATCACAAAACAATTTTACTGGCAAAAAATGTTCCCAGTTCAGGTCTTTTAAAATTTTTAAGACCCAAACAGTTTCTGAAGTTGCAGAGGCCATGGCTCTATATTCAGCCTCTGCACTAGACTTAGAAAGGGTATTTTGTTTCTTGCTTTTCCAAGAGACTAATGAACCATTTAAGAAAATGCAAAACCCTGTAACAGACCTTCTAGTTATCACACACTTAGCCCAGTCTGCATCAACATAAGTCTCTAAAGACTCACCAGAATTCTTAACAATATGAATACCTTTACCTGGAGAGCTCTTAAGATACCTCAAAACTTTGAGTGCAATTTTCAAATGAGACTTAAGAGGCTTATGCATAAACTGACTTAAACAATGAACAGCATAGGAAATGTCAGGCCTAGTGTGTGTGAGGTAAATTAGTTTACCAACCAACTTTTGATATTCAGTCACATTATCTAGAACAGGATCAGATAAACTAGGTTCATTAGAAATAGTCAAACTTTGTTCTAAAGGAAAAGCAGATGGTTTGCAGGCCAATAAACCAAATTCAGATAAAAGATCCAAGCAATATTTTCTCTGAGTTAAACACAACCCTTTATCTGTTTCAATAACTTCAATACCCAGAAAATACTTAAGTTTTCCAAGATCTTTAATCTGGAATTTAGACTTAAGAAAAAGTTTAAACTTCTCAATCTCAGCCAAGTTATTACCAGTAACAATAATATCATCAACATAAACAAGCAAAGCTACAAAGTTACCAGAATCATTTTTTACAAACAAAGAATAATCACTTTTGCTTTGAACAAAGTTATTCTCAATCAGAGCACTGGTCAGCTTAGCATTCCATTGTCTAGGTGCTTGTTTAAGGCCATACAGAGATTTTTTTAGTCTGCAAACTCTTTTATCATCTTTATTAAAATACCCTTCAGGCAAAGTCATATACACAGTTTCATTTAAATCACCATATAAAAAAGCATTATTAACATCTAGTTGAAAGATAGACCAATTTTGCTGAACAGCAAGGTTGATAAGACATCTGACAGTTACAATTTTAACAACAGGTGAAAAAGTTTCATCAAAATCTATTCCTTCCTTTTGATTATAACCCTTAGCAACCAATCTAGCCTTATATCTATCAACCTCACCATTAGACTTGAATTTAATCTTAAAAACCCACTTAGAACCTATAGCTTTTCTACCAGCAGGCAATTCAACAACTTCAAAAGTGTCATTTCTATACAATGCCTCCATCTCACTATTCATAGCATCTTTCCAGTGCTGATATATACAAGCCTCCCAATAATTTTTAGGTTCAAAACTTTTATTTAACTCTATAACAAAACACAAAGTATTATTTTTAAGTTTTGCATAGGTTACAAACTTTTCAAGTCCAAATTTCACTTTAGAATCAACAACAAACTCATTATATTTATTAGGAAAAGTTGAAGACCTATCAGACCTCCTTAAGGAAGGTTGATTATTATGGAAAGTTGCTTCTGCTGCTTGTTCAGGACTGGGACTAAAAACACCCTCAGAAGATGTCACACCACTTGGTGTTGCAACAATCTCATCAACACTAGCAATCTCATTGGAACCAGAAGGATGCCCCAAATCATCCTCCAAATGGTCAATAGTTGGACTACCAAAATGTTGAGAGTGGCTACCATCTCCCAAATGATGATCATATTGAATATTTTTACCCAAAGGGGTACCATTATGTCTAATCTCATCATTGGGTGTGTCAGGGTCTTCACAAGCAACTTCATCAAAGAAATTAGCTTGATCCAAACCCTGACTGAGAGGGTCAGGCACAGCAGAAGTATTTTGAATGTTGAAAGGAAAGACTTTTTCAAAAAAGTTCACATCTCTAGAAAAAATAAACTGCTTTCTTTCAAGACTATAAAGTTTATACCCTTTTTGAAAGTTAGAATACCCAACAAACACACATTTCTCAGCCCTGCTACTAAACTTATCACTGCTGGTAAGAACAGTAGCAAAACATAAACAACCAAAAACTCTTAAGTGTTTTATGTCAGGCTTTCTTTTAAAAACAAGATTAAAGGGAGACTCTCCATTCAGCACTGGGGAAGGCAATCTGTTAATCAAGTAAGTGGCAGTTAGAACACATTCAGACCATAAAAAGAGAGGCAATCCCCCCTGAAACATAAGGGATCTGGCCACATTTAAAAGATGCCTATGTTTCCTCTCAACAACCCCATTTTGTTGAGGAGTATAAGCACAAGATGTTTGATGAATAATCCCTTTTTCATTACAAAACTTATGAAACTGATTATTAACAAACTCAGTACCATTATCACTTCTAAAAATCTTAACACACTTTTCAAACTGTGTTTTGATCAAGTTATAAAAGATTTTAACACAATCAAACACCTCATGCTTACTTTTAAGCAGGTAAACCCAAACAGCCCTGGTGAAATCATCAACAACAGTTAAAAAGAATCTATGACCTTCTTTACTTTTAACTTTATAAGGACCCCAAACATCAAGATGAACAATGTCACCAAGATCTTTGGTTTTATGATCACTTAATGGAAAAGATTCTCTAGTTTGTTTTGCCTTTTGACATATGTCACAAGGTTCAATTTCATTTTTATTGTCAAAAAAGATTTCACCTTTTAGTACTGACAGAACTTGATCAGAAGGATGACCAAGCCTGCAGTGCCACATTTCTTTGGTCACNGAATTATGCTCAGAAACAGGAGGTGTAGAATTATGCAGAGACATAATAAAAACAAATAAGCAATCAAGAAAAACACACAAGAAAGATCAGAAAGAATAGTTCCCAGGCTTCCTTGCCACTCAAGGTGGTAGGTCAAGGGCAGAACACACCACAAACACAAACAACTCTAATAATAACTAAATCCAACTTCCAGTTAAACAAACAAGAAAGAAAGAAAAAGAAATTAGTAAAGTAAGGGTGTGAGAGGTGTTACAGTGCACGCAAAGACCAATAAGCAGCGGAACAAGAACCCAGATTGCAAATCTTGATTCACTTAGTCAAGATTCACAACCCACACTGATTTCAATCAGCCAGGAACAGCAACCACCAAACCCAAATCTCAAGAATTAGAGATTCCACCAAGAAATCGATCAAGAACCCAATACCAACCACCAATTGAGCCAGAGATCAAGAAACCCCCAATTTATTTAAACCCTAATTTTATTCAGAAATTAGGCGTTTTTGAAAAAACGTTTAGAACCACTCAATTAGAGTAAAACCCAGCAATTAACCACAGTTAATTGATTTAAATCAATCCAATTTTAAAAACCCCCAAAAATTACGAAACCCTAAAAACGTTTTCCCTTTTTTTTTTTTTTTAAAAACGATTTAGATATCAGAACCTGTCTCTGATACCATGTAGGAAAACACAATTTTATCCAGAATCAAACTCTTGAATCTAAATTCAAGAGTCACTTTCATTAATCAACCAAGAACACCAGATCAATTAGTGAATGATCTCAATCAATCACAACAACAACAAATCAAGAATCAAGCCTCAACCCAGAAATCTACCCACTGCTAATCAGGTGGTAGACTATTGACTAATTATCAATAGTTCTATTACAAAACCTCACAATCACTCAATAACAAGAACAATGAATCTTGGTTGATCAAAACTGAATGATAACAATTATGTGTAGATGATAAGAGAAAACAGCTGATGAAGAGATATGAAACCCTAGCAGGAAGAATGGCTTATATAGCTTTGACCAATAGACTTCAGCTGCTTGACATCTTTAGCCCTCCATCTTTCACCAACTTGCTAAACCCAGCTAAAAGTACCAAACTCAGTTATAACTGAAAAACACCAAATGACAACATTAGTCCCTATAACTTATATGTTCCAGTTTTGAGTTAATTTTAACAACATGTTTCTACTTAGTTCCTCTATTTTATATGATTTTTTTTGAACGAATCTCTTTTACTGTATGTTGTTATAAGAGTATGGGGAGTCATAACACCATTTGGGTGTTAACACCATGCCACGTCAGCGCCACATCATCTCAACACCAAATAACATAACACCAAAAAACACCAGGAAATCATAACACCAAATAACACCACTTAAGGGGGGTGTTTGTAAATTTTTTTGGGTCATATACTCGTTACAACGCCCGTTGAGGGCACAACACACGTTAAAACGGCTGGATAAAATCACAAACTTGGAAATGGCCATAACGCCATAACGTGCGTTTTACCTTTGCCACATGGGATTAACGCTGGGAGGGCGTTATCACTCCCTGCCCTCTAAACCTTTTTGTGCGTAATTTATAACTAGCTGGAAGGAAAAGTTGACTACTTCTGACTGAATATACAAAATTAATGTGACATGGTGTCATGTTAATTAATAGTGGTACCACTTGACAATTTGACATGTTAGGCTTTTGTGCAATTAACTCTTGATAAAGAGTGAACTCAAATATTGGCTTAGAAGTTAATGATCACCAGCTCACGTGGGCCTTTTACTACAACCATATTCAATTTGACATATTAAGAGTTAAATCTATTTTTTATTTTTTGTTCAGTTCATTTTTTATGGAAAGTTTTTCACCTCCTTTTTATAAGTAATATTCTGTACTTCTATATCGTATACAATATAGTTAAAGCTAATTTACGTTTCATTCAAATCTGAACCATTCATAAAGAAAATATGCATTAAAAGTGTAGAGTTGCGGGAGCATATAATCTATTTGTCATTATAAAAGTAAACTTGTAACAAGAGAACCTACCTTGGCAGCCTTGATCAAGATAAGGATTACCCTCGTAACCTTGGTTGCAACGACAATGATATCCACCACCATCATGATATGGCACTCGTTGTTCTCTTTGCATTCAGTAACATGCGAGTAATTTCTATAATCTCCAATTACCCAATCAATCACAAGAAGGACACTGGATTCTCACCTCTCAATTAAGTCTGAAGAATTAAATAAATAAGTAGCGCCACCAAATTGAAAAGTGTTTTCCTCATGGAAACGCGACTTCTACAAAGAACATTGCTAAGAAACCTATGCTTGTGTACAACTCCGTAAAGGTTTGAGTAGGGGATCTTGTAAAAAGCTCATGCGTGGATGCAATACACCTCCAAAATGCTAGTAAAAACCATAGAATCATTTATTTGTGTCACTTAGTCCACTTCATATATGCCCTCTCCTCTCACAATGTTTGTCTATGGAAGTGGACCAAAGCCCGGTGACACAAATACTTGCTTGTATGGTTTTTATTTCTTTTAGGAGTTGTGTGAAATCAACGTGCTTTTTATTTAAATATCATCTATAACTCATTATCTTTATGGAGCTGTTCATGGGTCTCCGGTCTACAAGTTGTGTTCTTTGCACAAGTTTACAACTCAGGGCATTTTGTTGACATCTATCAATATGTACTTCATTTCGGGCACTATGGAGGTTACAAATCATGCTAGGGATCACTGAATATCATCCTTTTTTNTTTTTTTCTTCCTAAATATCAAATATGCCAGACATAATACCATCAATCGAAAGATTGAAATGGGGATTTTTTTATATTGGTTCAGAAATCACACATATGACCCAATTTACTAGTTGGCCCAAACCTATCAAAGCCCATAGCCATAGAATAGCTCTTTTTTAGCTCATTATCCAAAAACACTTTGCACTTTTGAAGTAAGATTTTACAAATGAAAGTGTCAAAGTTTTACTGTAACCATTTGAATTCACTTCTCTACTTGTTGTCTTCTTCATTTCATTTCAACCATAAATGTTTAATCTTATTATTATCATCAATAGGCATGCTGTCCCGTGCGATGTACTCATTGTAAAATTAATTTGTCGTTGTTATTAGATTTGGTTGATTGAGAGTTTACCGAGAATGTTCGATTAACTGTATTCTGTGAGTTTCTCTATTAGAGTTTTAACAGAGTTTAAAATTTCTAGAACTCACATTTGTTTCATGAAAACTTTTCAAAATCGCTCGACTAAAGCCGGTCTAAGGGAGAACTAAAAATATAAGTTGTTTCTTTCCTCTAAGATCCTCTTTTTTCTGATTTACCATCTCTTTGGTAATTTGCTAAAAGCAAAAAAAAAAAAAAAAAAAAAAAAAAAAAAAAAAAAAAAAAAAAAAAAAAAAAAAAAAAAAAAAAAGTTATACTATATTTGTCTCAAGAAAAATAAATCAACTATATTGTACATATGTTAAACAACAATTCAATATTTAGTATGTCGATTCTAAATCATTAAACCGAAAATGTATGTCTGTATGGGTGCCGCCATAACACGCGGCTCCTACAAACACTTGTTCATAACACTTACGACGATTAGTTATTACTTGTTTGTATCTGTATTTATACTACATTTATATTTTCTAAATAAACATATTTTTTATATAGATTATTTAATTTAAGTTGAATGCTAAAAAAACCATCGCACTTTTATTGATTGAATAACTTAATTTTAGCTTTGTGAATATACTTTAAAAAATTTTAAATTGTCACTAATATTATTGATTATTATATGTGTATGGACGCTTGTCTTCTCCCACATGTAATTTGTTCTTGAATTATTATTTTCTTTTTAAGTACAAATTTTAAAAAGAGTAAATTGCATTTTTGGTCCCTAAGATTTGGCCAAATTGCAGGTTTGGTCCTTAAGGTTTCGAAAATGCAACGGTGGTCCTCATTTTGTAGTTTTTGTTGCATGTTTGGTCCCTGATCAACATAAAATGACCAAATTACCCTCGCCATTTTCTTTTTCTATTTTCTTTTCATTTTTCTAATATAAATGGTCCATGTTCTTTTTCTGAAAATTTTTTTTACCAAAAAAATAATTCAAAAATTTTTTTGTTAAAAAAAAATTTATAAAATTTTTTTTTCTAACAAAAATTTTCTTAAAAAATCCGAAAAAAAATTCTAAAAAAATTCGGAAAAAAAATTAGAAAAAATTTTCTAGATTTTTTTTTTTCTAAAATAAAATTATAAAAAAATGCGAAAAAGATTTCGAAAAAAATTCTAAAACAAATTTCTAAAAAAAAACTTTAATAAAAAATTTTCTAAAAAAATTCGAAAAACTTTTTTATAATTAACTTTTTAAGGATCGCAAATTTAAAAAAAAAAATCAAAAAAATTCAAAAAAAAATTATTTTGAAAAAGTTTTTTTAGAATTTTTATTTTTTTCGGAAAAAAAAGTTTTGTTTAGAATTTTTTTCGGAATTTTTTTTGAAATTTTTTAGAATTTATTTTAGAAAAAAAAAATCTAGAAATTTTTTTTCTAAATTTTTTTTCCGATTTTTTTTTAGGAAAAAACGTTTTTTGACAAAAAAAAAAATTTTAGAAATTTTTTCGGATTTTTTAAAAAAAATTTATTAGAATTTTTTTTTAGAAATTTTTTTTTCTTAAAAAAAATTTTCGAATTTTTTTTTGGAATTTTTTTTTTCGAAAATAAAACAGGACCATTTATATTAGAAAATAGAAAAAAGAAAATGGCGAGGGTAATTTGGTCATTTTTTGTTGATCAGGGACCAAACATGCAGCAAAAACTTCAAAATGAGGACCACCGTTGCACTTTCGAAACTTTAAGGACCAAACCTGCAATTTGATCAAACCTTAAGGACCAAAAATGCAATTTACTCTTTTAAAAAAGGTAGAAAACAAATGAGTTAGAATTAAATGAAAAGGATGAGAAGTAATAACAACCGCACATTTCAGATGCATATAAAAAGTAGATGCGTCTCACATTAATTTCTCACTTCTTATATGAATTGTGTATCTATGAATCCTTCTCATTTTTCTCATTTTAAATTATGCATTCTTTAACTATCCAAAATACATTTACGAGTGATTATCAAGGACACTCATTTGTGTTTCTTTGACTTAACATTTTTCTTTTCTTTTTTTTAAACACGGCTAGTTTTGCTT
Organism: Artemisia annua; assembly: GCA_014162995.1. Lineage (NCBI taxonomy): Eukaryota > Viridiplantae > Streptophyta > Magnoliopsida > Asterales > Asteraceae > Artemisia > Artemisia annua. The sequence goes on from LBNU01000507.1 coordinate 26,462, forward strand.
GTTAAATGCGTTTCATGTGTGTATTAAGCCACCTGATAAAGCCAGATGGAATTTCATGTTTTTCTTTGCGTGGAATAAACTTGTGTTCACTTAAAATTTCATGTCAAGTGGCGGTGATTCTTTTTGATGGTTTTATGGATGAATTCTATATATCTGAATGTTTATGAATGTTAAGACTTAAGACGGTGGAAAACTTCATAAATTATCAAAACAGTATATTAGCTACAAATTAAACAACTAAATTACAAAAATTAAACAACTAATTTTCTAGGGTGGCGATTGTCGACACGACACGAACCAGACACGAAGTTAAACAGGTTTGGGTTGAGGATAAACAGGTTTCGGTCAAAAACAGGTCAACCAGTCTAACCCGTTTAATAAATGGGTCGTGTTTGGATTGAGTAAATATTAAACAGGTCAACCCGTGAACCCGTTTAATTATATAAGACTCTAAAAATAAAATATATAACATGCCTTTTTATGTTGGATGTGGATTAAATGTAATATGTTATGTACTTAATATGATTGAATTACGATTATACCTCATACGGAGTATCATACAAATTGACGCTTATAACTGAGAAAATTGTCGTATAGTTATTTGTCTGTTATTTTTATCATATTTTAAATCCTTATATCATTTAAACTAGTTAAATCAACAAAACACCAACCTTGTTCACCACTTGACCTATATATTTAAATAGGTTAAATGGGTCAAAAATGGGTTACACGTGTTATGCAGGTGTGGGTTAGGGTTGAGTTTCTTGACACGATTAATAAATGGGTCGTGTTTGGGTAGAGGTTATACTAACCCGCCAACACGCAAACCCGAATAGGTCAACACGAACACGACTCGATTGCCACCCCTATAATTTGCATTCTCAAAATTTTGAAAATACAATAGATAAATAAAAAAATAATAATAATAATAATAATAAAATAAATAAATAGGTTATCCAATGTTAAAATTTTGAAAAAGTAGTTGTTTGGTAATTGTATCGTTTGTCCAATATATTGAATAAATTACATATTTACATCGGTAGTCCAATTTTGTTAACGTCGTTCGATTTTCTCGTTATCTCGGACCCCACATGCAAATCACATGAAGGCATTTTTGTTAACGGTGTAATTTGTTTGGTGGTAAGCCTCTTTTTTTTTTTTTTTTTTTTTTTTTTTTTTTTTTTTTTTTTTTTTTTTTTTTTTAATTTATGTTGACATTTATAAGTATTTAATAAATAGTTAAAGTTGTTTGGTAATTGTATATAAACGAGTGAATATTGACCGCACTTCATTGCGGAAATAGGTTTCTAACAAATATCGGCACATTATTCGTATCAAAAATATATAATTCACATTAGAGGTGAGATCTATGCAAAACAAATATCACTGAAAAAACAAATAAGTCAATCTCAACCATCCATCCACCTTTCATCTAATGGCTAAGTCCGTAATATGTACAAATTAGTTAAGAAATTGAAAGAAAAAAAAAAAGGTACCCTTTGAAACAGTTGAGTTGGAAAAATGTTGATGTTTTTGAAAGGAGAAGAGATACATACTGTAGCAACTCATACATTTTAGACCACAATTTAACTATTAAATGTTACTTATTACTAGTATTATTTTAAATTCGAAGTGATACTACTTTTATAAGTAATTACGTAAATTTAATCGCATAAACATAATTTGTAATCAACACTAGACTACGATCAATCTAGGTGTTCTATATACTTTATTTTCTCAAATAATCGTATTTTATATGAACTATTGCTATTTTGTAACTTTTACGTAAATTTTGTACTTTTTACAATATATATACACTCCGTTAAACTAATCACTTATTTAATATATTAATATAGAGTATATTATAAGTTTCAACATTTTTATAAATTTTATATTTGTATGTTACCCGATTTTAAGTTTCATGGCTTAAAGACTTACATCAGGAATTATCGAAATCAATCTATACCATTTAGACCCTTAATTATCATTATAATACAAGATAACTATAAAACTTTCACTTTGCATTCCCTTGTGCCACGACATGTACACACCAACACACACATCTCATTTGCTTGAGACAAGTGTAACCATTTAGTAAATATACATCTAATTAGATAATTACTAACTAGTTATAATACCCGTGCACGCACGGGGTTTTGACATAAAATTTTTATCATGTATTTAATATCGAATATATGGTCTTAAAATGTTTTAAGTTTACATCTATTAATTTAGTATAAGTCAAATTTATTTTGCAATAACAATGCCTATTAAAAACAGTCGGAACACCTCTGTATTCGGCTATTATTACAGTTCCAAGCACTCCTAAAATTAGCAATTGAAATAGTCTCAAACACCCTTGAATTCAGCTATCAAGACAGTTTCAAGCACCCATTAATTCAGCTATTAAAAACTGTCCCAATAAAACATTGAATAACTATTAAGACAACCATAAAAACAATCCTAATCAGCACTAAATCTAACTATTAAGATGGTCTCAAAACCCTTTAAAAACTTGGTATAATTAGTAGAAAATAATAGTCCCAAACTCCAATAACTTAAGCAAGTCCTACTTTAGTAAATCGGCTCATTCTTTTCGCAGCAGATTTTCAAGTGAATGAGACACATTAGTTACATCTCTTTCAAGATCATCATTATTCTATATTACAACAAATTCAAAAGCAATTAACTCATCAAATACTTGTGAGATTTGTTTTTTTGTTGCAACTTAGGAATAAGGTTAATGCAACACATATCAGTGCCTGAGACAAAGACATTTATATAACGTTTACTTGAGATTAGGTGAGTTAGCCGTTTAAGTATACGAAAAATTAAGAGACAACTTGATTTTAAAATTTGATAAACACATATACCATATAAACAAATTATTATATCAAATATATGTTTTAAGTAATCTTTAAAGTAAATCCGTAGTTGATGCATCAGGCGTAGTTTCGGGGGTTTTTATGGTTCCTACTTTAGCATACTTGGTGATGAACTTGTATTCCCAGTCTGTTAATGTGTCAAGTTCGAATAAGCAATGAATAAGGACCAACTGGTATATAAAACATCCTGAAAGAAACATCAATCAGTTAATACTCAAAATATTGGCACAAAACGTACACGTTTTTTTCCTTCATTTCTTTTGGACTTAACAACGCGCACAATACACTTTCCGCTAAAGTAATAAGAAATAGAAGGTGCAACCTAATAGAGCATATCACTTGTCAAAATGAGTAAATTAGCTTTGTATAACGTTTATAACTGACAGACATGCTGAGGTTGATGTTGATGTTATTGTTTAACTTTAACTATTGATATCATGTTTTACAAAATGTGCGAGTTTAGTAGCACATAATGAGCGTTAATAAAGTTAAAATATGCTCCGTAAAGTTTTTGAAATGCTTTTATGGATACTCATATATAAATTTTAAATACCAATTTCATGAGTCGTTGTTATAAGTAGAATCGCGTATATGTATTTTAATATCACAGTAACTCATGCTTACCATTTGATATTTATATTCCCCTTACTAATAATTTAGCCGTATTTAATATTCAAACTCGTGTACGCATAAATTAAACTTTTAAATAGAATAACATGAGTCCTTAGTTAAAAAAATTCTAATGGATGAAAGTTTAAAAACTAATACTAATACTATACCAATTTCATGAGTCGTTGTTATAAGTAGAATCGCGTATATGTATTTTCATATCACAGTAACTCATGCTTACCATTTGATATTTATATTCCCCTTACTAATAATTTAGCCGTATTTAATATTCAAACCCGTGTACGCATAAATTAAACTTTTAAATAGAATAACATGAGTCCTTAGTTAAAGAAAAATTCTAATGGATGAAAGTCTAAAAACTAATACTAATACTCATGTAATTTTAAACATAGTTAATATTATAAAGTGGAAGGGGTTATTTGTATTTTTTCTAAAGTTATTAAAAAATATGGAAACTTGTAATTTTACACTTAGCTCCATATAATTTATTTAAAATTCAACCACTAAAGTTTTATTAATTACTTCCTCTTTTTTTAAGTTTTTGTTTTCATAAATTTGACACATATATTTTTATGTATTTTTTTTCTTAACCAAATTTCTCCACTAAATTTATTAAGTTTGACCAAAATCAATTTAATTTTGACTTTCTATTGACCAATCATATTGTTTGATTTCGCCTACATGGCAAAATCAAGCTCTCCTATTGGTCTATTTTTTTTTTCAATGAGAAGGGTTTTACAAAAACACTCCAAAATGATGTAATTCTTTTATTATATAAAAGATTTAGATAAATGGTATAGAAATCAATCTATACCATTTAGAACCTTAATTATCATTATAATACAAACTTTCACTTTGCATTCCCATGTGCCAGGACATGTACACACCAATACACATATCTCATTTGCATGAGACAAGTGTAAACCATTTAGTATCCATCTAATTAGATAATGAGGTGAGATCTATACAAACAAATATCACTTAAAAAACAAATAAGTCAATCTCAACAATCCATCCACCTTTCATCTAATGACTAAAATTAAATCAAAAAATAACAAAGGGAGGGCAAAATTGCCATTTTAGCTCATTTAATATAAAAACCCACTTTTCACCTTTTTTTTAAAACAACATATCTTGCAAACGGTAAATCTTCAAGCTACGAAAAATACACCATCGCGACGAGAAAAAAATTATCTTTCTATAGATATGCATTGTTATATACTTTCGACGAACTTTTTTTTTCAAAATTTCGTCCAGAAAAATCCCACGGGATTCGTATAAAATCCCATGGGATTCGTAAAAAGACGATTTTTTTTTTTCAAAATTTCCGTCCAGAAAAATCCCACGGGATTCGTAAAAATCCCATGGGATTCGTAAAAAGACGAATTTTTTATTTTTTCAAAATTTCCGTCCAGAAAAATCTCACGGGATTCGTAAAGAAATCCCACAGGATTCGTAAAATTCAAATTTCCGTCCGAAAAATCCCATGGGATTCGTAAAAATCCTATGGGATTCGTAAAAAGACGAATTTTTTTTTTCAAAATTTTCGTCAAGAACAATCCCACGGGATTCGTAAAGAAATCCCACGGGATTCGTAAAAAGACGATAAATCACAAAGGATTCAGTATGCATCCCATGGGATGCAAGGGATTCTTTGGTGCATCCCATGGGATTCTGTATGAATCCCATGGGATTCTTTGGTGCATCACATAGGATTCATTGGTGCATCCAATGGGATTGATTGTGAATCCCATGGGATTCATTGTGAATCCCGTAGGATTCTGTATGAAATCACAATGAAGTATTTTTTTTTTTATGAATTTGCAGTGACAACTGACAACATATAGATTGTAAGGGTAATATCTACATCGATGATAATCCATAATAATAAACACAATGTAAACGCATTTCAAACCAATTCAAAATTGTTGCATAAAAAGAAGAGAAAAAAGTCATTTTATCCTATTTAAACTATTTTTCTAAATACGGAGTATATTAAATATGAGTATGGGACACTAGCATTCTTTTCTATNGTAAAAAGACGAAAAAAATTTTTTCAAAATTTTCGTCCAGAACAATCCCACGGGATTCGTAAAGAAATCCCACGGGATTCGTAAAAAGACGATAAATCACAAAGGATTCAGTATGCATCCCATGGGATTCTTTGGTGCATCCCACGGGATTCTGTATGAATCCCATGGGATTCTTTGGTGCATCACATAGGATTCTTTGGTGCATCCAATGGGATTCATTGTGAATCCCATGGGATTCATTGTGAATCCCGTGGGATTCATTGTGAATCCCGTAGGATTCTGTATGAAATCACAATGGAGTATTTTTTTTATGAATTTGCAGTGACAACTGACAACATATAGATTGTAAGGGCAATATTTACATCGATGATAATCCATAATAATAAACACAATGTAAACGCATTTCAAACCAATTCAAAATTGTTGCATAAAAAGAAGAGAAAAAAAAGTCATTTTATCCTATTTAAACTATTTTTCTAAATACGGAGTATATTAAATATGAGTATGGGACACTAGCATTCTTTTCCATCTAATAAAAAAACTACCAAATCACAAACCCCTACACCTTTTATCTCCACTATCTCTGCAATAAAACCATTAAATAATAAAAAACTACCAAATGGTGCACTGCTACTATCTCTTCTTCTTTCTCGACTTCAAGATTGCAACCATTCTCTTCACATCAAACTTACCAAACAACAATACCAACATCAATAACCAAAACAAACAACAAAACCAACCGGAACTCGGACTCGTTAACTGAGTCACACCACATGAACTCAGCCGGAACTCGGACTCGTTCCGATTCATTCGAGTCACCTAACAGCACCGACACCAAAATGTTTCCGATCAAAACGGTCAACACACCAAGCGCGTGCGCCACCAAATCTCTTTCGTTTTTCATTGTTTTTAACCTCCGGTAACTTTCAGATCATAACCGTCAACTCATCAATCAAGATCTTCGCTTTATTCATATCCGACGAATATTCCGGCGAACCAGCTGCTTTCTCCGGCGAATATTCCGTCAAACCTTTAACTGCTCTACTAATCAACATCTTCGATTTATTGGGATTTTTGGAACCGGTGGTTTGGGGATGTAAGAGAGAGATGAGAGAGACAAGTGTGAGTGTGTGTAGTGTGTTTATGGGTTAGGTAGAAAGTATTGACTGACGCAAATGCCCCTCAGTATATTTATTCATTTTAATCTAAGCCATTGGATGGAAGAAGGATGGATGGTTGAGATCTTGTTATTTGTTCTTTAGATAAATGTTGTTTCGTATTGAACTTTTGTCATTAGATAATTACTACTTTACTAGTTTAGATAATGGTGGAACTAAATCTCAAATATAACTTGGACATTTTTTTGCTTGTGCTTCTTCCCTTTGACGTACATACACCAACACCAAACCTTTTCATCTTTGATTCTAGTTAATTTCTTAATGCTAGAATAAAAATCATAAGTCCGTTTAACTAGTCATTAGATTATTTCACTCAAAACATTATCAAAACTCATCAATCTTAGGGTTTTTATTGAAGATTATAAGAGTTTTGCAAGTGTTCTAGCTAGATAATGTGTTGGATGCGTTTATACTAATGTATCTAACAGAATCCGTTTAATAATTTAAATGCTATTTCGATTATAAAGACATTCACAATTTAAACATCCACCTATGTGGGACAAACCTAGAGCAAGGACAACTTTAATAATAACCATACAAGTTTATTTTTCACCAGGTATATATGTTGTTTTCTTATAGCAACTTCCTAATAGGCCATGACACACACAATATGTAATAATTCAGCATACAATAGTGATGATTGCAAAACGTTTAAATTTGGTATACATCACACAAATACATTTAGGATGCGTGATGATACTTGGACTATGTCTGTAAATATGTTTCTTCTTGGATTACATAACCCATTGATTTCATGAATTTGCACATATTGTGGTATGGATCCAACTTTATACCACAGATAAGAGATACCATACCTATTGAAAACTGGAAAAATAAATGGATTTGGTTATGTTTTTTTTAGTTGTTTATACTGCAAAAGCAAACCATGTGCTACTTCAGTATAAATCATGCGTCATTTCGATCACATTGCGGTCCATACTCGCATTAGGCTAACGGTTATTTTTATCTTTAATTAAAGCAAATGACAAATAGGATAATTTTTATACTCCTATAGTCCTATATAATAGAAAGTTAAAATTGTGAGATCAAAAGCATTTCTTTACGAAAAATGAATTAATAGTATGATTATGATATACCTCCCTAGTCCTTGTTCTTTTTTCCTTTAAGCAATCTCAGGGGTTGATCGTCGTTAGACTAATTATATAAGCACGATTTGAACTTGATACGTTTTGTATTTTCAACGATTTTACCAACTCGCCATAAGTATATTTATATTAAATACGTATGACATACAAAAAGTTGGCGATAAAACATTAGCCAACATTTTGAGTATAGTTCAAAAGCAACATTGCTACTCTATAGTATAGCCTTCATTTTTTAGTTAAAATTTCATTTCCGGTTTAACAAACAGATACCCTTTAGCCAAAAATATCATACCCAAATTCAATGTTTTTTCAACCTTTTCAAATTCTTAATCCAATTAGTTTTAAGTTTATGAACATACGATATCACCAAGAAGCTAGAGCAAATAAATATCCAAAAAGTTTATGTCTAATTTGGAAGTGAACTAGCCTTGATTCTTAAACTAAAACCAAACCAAAAACAAATTGGTACAATATGACCTTATCACTTATTTCGTTGTCTTTTAAAATTTTGGTCTTTGTCTGACCCGGTTGTAAACTTTTGCACACCAAGGTACAATCTGGTTTGGTAGTTGTCTAATATTGTATTGTCATAAGCACACCCGAGTCTAGTCCGTTTTGATATCCATCAGGTTTAGTTGAAAACCAGGATCTTTTACTTTAATATGAAAAACATCATGTGAAAAATATTGGGCGAATACCATAAAAAAAATATCATACTTGTCCTCAAAATACACTTTTGGGTATCGAACAATTTTTTTTTCCTCATATGGGTACTGAACTTTCATTTTTTGGCCTCTTTGAAGCACTTTGTGACGTTTTTGCCCCTCAAATTATTAGAAATCCAGGGGCAAAAATGTCACAAAGTGCTTCAAATAGGCCAAAAAATGAAAGTTCAGTATCCATATGAGGAAAAAAATTTGTTCGATACTTAAAAGTGACTTTTTTGGCAAATATAATGCTTTAATATGGTATTTGCCCAAAAATATTTAGACTTGGGTTCTCCAAGGGTCCAAATCTGAATTCCAACTCAACAACCAACAACTAAGGGCCCGTTTGGTTTGTAAGTGGGTTTAGAATTGGATTTGGATTTGGGATTGGTTTGAAAGAAATAAAAATGATTAATAATATTAATGTTGTTTGTTTTGTAAAATGTAATTGAGAATAGATTTTATATAATACTAGTCGCATGACCCGTCCGATGGACGGGCTAGCGTCATATAAATTTAATAATATTATTACTTATTAGGTCCATACATTTAAATTTAACGTTACATATTTATTTTGTTAGCATCGTAAAAATTTAACTATAGATATTTAAACTGATAAAAACAGTAAACAAAATTAAAACATGATAAAGACATTAAGTTTTTAATATTAGAAGCATTACTTCTTTGTATTGGTAATATGGGTTAGGTAGAAAGTATTGACTGACGAAAATGCCCCTCAGTATATTTATTCATTTTAATCTAAGCCATTGGATGGAAGAAGGATGGATGGTTGAGATCTTGTTATTTGTTCTTTAGATAAATGTTGTTTCGTATTGAACTTTTGTCATTCACATTATGCATAAATTTTAAAATATGGTGTTGAAAACGTGAGTGTCATTTATATTTTTTATTTACCAATTTGTACTTTTTATTTGTTAGTTAATTAACAAATATAGGAAAAACCAACCAAAATTGATCGAATGTTTATTGGATATAAACGTTGTAAAAGGTTATAGAAGTCTAAAACCGTAAAACGATATACATATCGAGGCGTTTTATTTTGCAAACCCAAAAACTCCCACATACTAATGGATCAATCCTGAACGTCGGATCATAAAAACATGATTTAAGAATAAAAAACACGGAGGGACCACTTCTGTCAATTCACAAAACTTACCCCACCAACCCCACCCCTACACCTCTCACTTTCATCAAAAATCTGTATAAAAAAATCTCACTTTCTCTCTCTAACCTTCATTAAAAAACTGCAACAAACACTCAAAATCAACCGATTTTAACCGTTTAAATCATCAATAAAACACAAAAATGGAAGAATCATCGAGCGCACAAGCAGATCCATGAAAAAAACCGGTTCAAAATGAACCTACTGAATGTCGAGATGAAGGTACGATGCTTCCGACTAATTATTTAGTTGTTTTATTGGTTGTGTTTTTTAGTGTTTACATTTGGTTGAGTTTCTGAGTAAAAAGCTTTGTATACATGGATGCACACAAAGTGTTTGATGAAATGTGTGAGTGAAAAGTATCATACGTATGTATCACCAGTGATATTTGAAGTTGAACTGTATATGTGTATTATCACTAGTGATATTTGTATTTGACTTAACCGTGCAAATCACAATATTGACTGGTAGTGTATCACTAGTGATATCTACATGTTTCAAAATGTTTTACCGCAGTATTTGATAACAATATTGACTGGTAGTGTATCACCTGTGATATAACACTTAAATTATTATTGATTGGTAGTATATTTATTTTGATAACAAATAGTTATTTGTTTGAGATATGATATTGAAAACAAATGAACTATTCGTACACTAACAAAAATTATGAAAATATTTTGATGCAGACTTGAATGAGACCTGTGCAAAAAAACAGCATCATCAAACAAAAGAATCAACAACAAGTGCAATTGCCATTGAAGAAAGCACAACATCTCCACAAACAAATTAAAGAAGCTCAAACACCTGTCATATCACAAGTTCCTCCATCACCACAATAGAAGAAAGCTGACGCATATGTGATATCACCAGTGATATCACCTGTGATATCTCCTGTGATATCTCCTGTGATATCACCTGTGATATCACTTGATATCACCTGTGATACACTTGATATCACCTGTGATATCACAGGTGATATCACAGGTGGTATCACCTGTGATATCACATGTGATATCTGATCGCATGTGATATCAAAGGTTCCCCCGAAAGCATCTGGGAATAAAATGAATGTGCTGGATGATGAACCAATGGAGAAGACGGATTTTGAAGAACAAAAGTAAATACAACAAGTTGATGAAAACAGTTGCGTTGTTATGTTTTAATTTATACGGTTATAAATAAATGTGTATAGTTGACAAGTTCGAAGTCAATAGTAGGTATTTAGTTTGACCGAATGTTATTTGTCACAAGAGATTCAAACTCATAGAAATGGGCCATAGCGAGCAATTGTTTAATCCATCTTGATTTGTGAATATTTGTTTGATAAAGTTTTGAGTGGTATTTACTTTAATATGGTAATGTGAAAAGTGTCATACCTGTAGTATCACCAGTGATATTTGAAGTTGAACTGTATATGTGTATTATCACTAGTGATATTTGTATTATCACTTGTGAAATTTTATATATTTTATAGGTTTTTTTGTTTACTTGTGAAGCTTTATTTTACTAGTGCTATTGAGTAAACCTAACAATTCAGAAGAAAAAAAACATAATAGTATAACAAATAATATACAAGTCCAGGATAAAATTAGCAATGCTATTAAATAAACCTAACAATTCAGTAAAAAAAATAAATCAATCAAAAAACTAATACTTCAATTGCAGTGACTGAGAAGCCGCCTCCACTTTCAACTACGCCGCCGCCCCATTGACATTTGAAACTCTTCCCTTGTTTGGACAAGTATGTCTATTATGATCAGTTAAATTACAAGGTACAACCCTTCTTTTGGTTCTTACTTTTCTCAATAGCTTTCTCACGTCCACCCTTAATACGGTTATTCTTATGTCCTTTAGGAGGATTCTTTATACCCATAAAATCTTGAACAATATCACAAACTTTTCGGGGTGGAAGACTTGGCAAATCAGTCTCAAGTTTGACTTTAGCTCTCTCAGGTTGTCTACAAAAGAAGTCCAGTATCATAGACAGCTTATCAGTAATTCCAACAATAAGAAACAGATTATCAAACATATCACTGGTGATACTACACATATATCAAACATATCACTGGTGATACTACACATATATCAATCATATCACTGGTGATACTACACATATATCAAACATATCACTGGTGATACTACACATATATCAAGCATATCACTAGTGATACTACACATATATCAAACATATCACTAGTGATACTACACATATACCATCAGCAAAAACATTTATTTGTGAATGTCAATTGTAGTAAAAGGCACAAAAACTATCATGTACCTGGAAAGAGAAATATCTCAGGTGATAATATACACAAAATTTACAAAAACAATGAAATATCACAAGAGATATTACAAGTTAAAAATCGTACTTGTTTGTTTTGTATGTGACATAAAAAGAGACGATGTCACCAAACTATTTGTGATTGCAATTTGCAAAAAAAATGGCTACATTAAACAAAAGAATCAACAGCAACTGCAATTGTGGTTCAAAAAAGCCCAACATCTCCACAAACAAATTGAAGAAGGTTAAACACCTTTGATATCGCCTGTGATATCACAAGTTCCTTCATCACCACAATTGATTCAACAAATAGAAGAAAGCTGACACACAGGTGATATCACCAGTGATATCACCCCAGTGATATCACCTGTGATATCACAAGTGGTATTGTAGGTGGTATCACTGGTGATACTAAACGTATGCTACATAGCAGATTCAAAACCACAATTAGACACAAAAACAGCATTCAAATGCAATTAAAAACATAAATTCAACTAACAACTTAATTAATAAGCAAAATTACAAGAGCAGATAACAAAATTATCAAATATATTTCACTCACACATTTCATCAAACACTTGGTGTGCAAATTGATCACAAGGAATGTTAAATAACTTGATCCACATAATTAACAAACGATTCAACAACACTATCAACAACAACAATATCCATCAAATCAGCTTCTGAAAACAAATGGTTCATTTAAATCAAAAGAAGACATAAAAAGGATGATAATGATCGAGAGGTGATTATGAGATGATGATCGGAATGTTGACTGGAACGGTGATGGTGATGATGATCGGAACGATGGTATAGCGGTGGTGTTGCGGTGGTAACTGATTATGGAGGGAAAAAGTAACAGATTATAGAGAGAAGTTGGTTGAGAGAAAACACACACAAACTGTGAGTGGAAAAAAAAGCGGATGGGGAAAAATAAATAAAATAAAACTTTATATAGGTGGGGTAAAATTAGGTTTAAGTGATTAAATCTTAGATTAATTTAGGCCATTAGATCAAAAAGGATGGAGGGTGGGGATTTGTCCCTTGGTATGCACCAAAAAAAGGGTATGCAATTGAATTTTCCTCTATACATATCTTCATTCCTAGACTTTTAGAATTAGTGATTTAATATGAATAATATATTTTCTCACTAACTCAAAAGAGTACATTGTATTACTTTAAAGGTGAGAATGTAGGTTTTCAATTAGTTTATAAACGAAAGATTTACAAATAAAAATGTGTGGTAAGAAGATGAAGAAACAAGATATGTACTAAGGTCATTTGGTTCAAAATTGATTCAAAATCAAGAACATAACCATTAGAGATAAAGGTATGGCAACGAACAGTCTCGACGAATTCGACGTGTCAAAAGAACCGGCGACGCCCGATGCCTCCATGACACCGCCACTGCCCGGCTCAAATGACATTTTGTGAGTGAGGGATGTTTTGGATTGTGAGTGTTGAAAGTGGGGATGCTGATGTGGCGTTGGGTGAGGCTCAAATGGCATGTTGTCACACCGTTTGCTCTTAGACTAACTTTAGGGAGGTGATTTGCACACTCCACCAATTGATTTGCACACTCAAAATGTTTCTGTCTTCACATTTTTACCCCTACTTCATTTAGTGGAGTGCAAATCAAGACACAAATATTAAGGATATAAATGTCATGACACAAAGATTTGAGTATCCAAATCAATTGATGGAGTGTGCAAATCACCTCCCCTAACTTTAAGTTTTTTTTGAATAACTTTGAGTCAGGTTAATAGTAACGTCCAATTTTGGTTGTGCATTGCACAACCCGCCTCTTAGCTATTAAAGTAATTCACTGATAAATTTTTATTGAATAAAATTTTCTTGTGAGATACTTTCTCGGGGCAACTCCTTATTTCCTTAATAAAATCATCAAAATTTCATATTTCTCCAAACATGCATCAAAATTATTTCAGATTATGCATTGTTAACTTGTAAGTTGGGCAAATATAAAATTATCCCTACTTTCTCAAACATAGTAAATTACAAATACTTGAAGACTACATTGTTTTATCAATTTAGTTATGATGTGTCGAACATTTATGTGCTAAGGTAGCATCATTCCAATACAAAGTTTTAATTCCAATACAAAGTTTTAAGTGGCTTGATCTTATATTAGACTGATAATAGTAAAATTGTAGTGTAACTTGTTTTTCTTTTTTAATGAAATGACCTCAAACAATACAAATACTTGAAGACTACATTGTTTTTTTAAAAGCACTTGAAATACATGAGATACTAAAGAAAGTGAAACAGAAAGAAAAATGTACCATGAGACACGGTAGGCCTCACAAAAAATAGCCACGCAAAATCACATGAGAGAATACCCTACCGGATAAAAAGCACAAAAATAATTGAAAATTCCGGGTACTTTAATTGAAAACTTTTTAGCACTAATAAAATTTAGTCACAATGAAAGATAAAAAGAACATAAGGAAAGGTAAAAAGAACATATGGGGTTTGTGTTGTGAAACAACGACCTGATAGCACAATAAGAACAACAATCAAAGGAACATAAAAGAGTATGAGAGGGAAATATAGAACTTGTTATTGGTGTGTCTTCACATTACAATAGGTGCCTCTATTTATAGGGACCTTAACATGAATGGTATTAAGTACATATTGGGTGTTACAAGACTAATCATAAAGGTCATGAATATGATGATTAATGTGTACAATCAATATAATAAATATATTTATAACATTCCCCCTTGATTGTACATCGTTAAAATACGCTTTAGATACTGCCTCATTAAAAACCTTGCTAGGAAAAACCCGGTGGGAGAAAAACCATAGCTAAGGGAAAAGAGTGCAGTGCGTATTATTCCCCCTCATAATCACTTCACTTGAGCTCACTGAAACACCGCATTCCGATGCCAAATACCAATTTCTTAAATGTTGAGGTAGGGAGTGCCTTGGTAAATAAATCTGCTAGATTGTCGCTTGAACGAATCCTTTGAACAATAATATTGCCATTCTTTTGTAGGTCATGAGTAAAAAAGAACTTTGGTGAAATGTGCTTGGTTCTGTCACCTTTAATAAACTCTTCCTTTAGTTGAGCAATGCATGCTGCGTTGTCCTCATGTAAAATTGTTGGTCCCTCATTTCCAGCCACATGATCTACGTATGTGTTGTATCACACTTCTTAACCAAACACATTCTCGACTTCCTTCATGGATCGCTAGAATTTTTGCATGGTTAGATGACATTGCTGAGATTGTCTGCTTTATTGAACTCCATGAAATTGTTGTTCCTCTACTTGTAAATACATATCCAGTTTGAGGGTCAGACGGATATCATGCATCTGNTCGTAAATACATATCCAGTTTGAGATAAACCAATTTGAGGGTCAGACGTATATCATGCATCTGCAAAACCAACTAAACTTGTATTTGATGGGTTAGTGAAATATAAACCCATATCCTTTGTACCTTGAAGATACCGAAATATTTGTTTTACTCCATTTGAAGATTATGCCTCGTTAAAACCTTACTAGATAAAACCCAGTGGGACAAAATTCTAGTGAAGGAAAAAGAGTACATAACTCCTTTATACGCTCGGGGATGTTGCCTCATTAAAAACCTTGCCGGAAAACCCTGTGGGGATAAAACCGTGGTCAAGGGAAAAAGAGTGCAACGCGTATCTTCTCTCCCCGTGATGATCACATCACTTAAGCTCATTGAGTCAGTGAAATGCACATTGAAGTGACTTGATAGAATCACGTGAATTTATATTCTCTACATGTTGTTTGCAAATCCATTTTAAGGATTAATGTAAGTCATACATCTCATTCAAGTACATCATCATATTTCACAAGTTACTCATTGCAAACACAATTAATTCAAATGATATATTCTATCATGTATGACCATTGGTGAGAATCATAAATGTTTCATACACAATTTTGTACGACACTTTAAATTGATATTGTGATCATCATCTTTATAAATCAAGGGGTCTTTCTTCATCATGCGACCTCGTAAACGTGAGCGTCATTTATCCGTATAAAGATA
The DNA here is from genome assembly GCA_014162995.1 of Artemisia annua. Lineage (NCBI taxonomy): Eukaryota > Viridiplantae > Streptophyta > Magnoliopsida > Asterales > Asteraceae > Artemisia > Artemisia annua. Next base: position 42,511 of record LBNU01000507.1, read on the forward strand.
TGTAGCATCTTTCTTCAGCTTTCATGATGCATAATGATTACATCTTTAAGATGTTCAATTCATAACCTAAGACAAGTTGTGTCTTTTTGTTTCAAATTCAACTTCTATGCATTCAATCGTCTTTACAATCATAAAATCAACATGTATGAAACTTAAAACATATTCACATCTAGATCTCTTTATAAAGTTTCATAGGCTAACAAAATTATTTATTTGACACAATACTATACACTAAGGCGATTATAACATATTTGCCAAACACATGATTAATTCAATACAATCAAGTAGTTTCTCGAGAACTTTTCTTATATGTTCTAAATATCACTTGCATGCTCCATGCATTTTATATGCTATAATGAAATCTCAAAAACACATGAGCTCTATTCATTAACTTTTAGACGCATATCGATTACTTATTATATTGCCAGACTTATAAATATTAAATACATTATTGGATCCACCACATGAGAACATATCTCCTTATGATCATTTACATGTCTTTACGAAAGTATTGCGTGCCATTAGTTATGCCTTATATACCAAAATTTAAATACTTTAATTTCACTTTCTCATAAAGATCAATGCATATCCAACAATTTTACACATTCATATATACGGACTTCAAGTCCCATTAACCATGTCTCTTCACAAGAGACTTTACTCTTTCATTTCTTCTTTGCGTCTTTACATCTTTTGGCCGTTCATTGATACATCTGCACTTCCTGCAGGTATTCTTCCATGATCCTCACCATGATTATAGCGCTATCTTATTTATTTACATAATAATTATCATGCATATTATTTTATACAATATCTCCATCGACGTCGATTCATTTATATTTTCGATTCCACACTTTACTAGACATTGCAATATACGCATCATTTACTGAGATCTCATAGTTTTTCACGTACCCGGGGTTTTTCAAGAACCTTCATGTCTAGTGTCTCTTTAAGAGACTATGGGGTCTTTATTACCTCAATTTGACCATCTTGATTTTCTTGCTCCATTTCATTTATTCATTCGAGGACTTTTACTTGGAATCGATTAGTCTATCATGCTGCAGCCATGCCATAGACTTACTACCATTCATTGGTTGTACTTTTGGGACACACATTTTAATTGGAGCATTAGCAGCATTTATAATATCTAATCACTTATTTTAGGTCACAAACATGCTGGCAATTACTAGATCTGGAATATAAATTGTCCCTTTAACTTAAAGTTCATATTCATTATTGTGAAGATCAACACTTATATCATAATTCATTCCATTTCCTTTGCTGCTCATTCTCCCCGTGAATGAATTATCCATTTTAACATCCCATTATTGTGCGTTGTGGTGGATTTACAATAAACATATACCGCACGTTTACTAAATTCTTATATGGGAAACATGTGGTTCGTGACCAAAACCATTCTAACAGGGAGGATTCATTATAGATTGTTGGCAAGATGCGAATTCATATGTCATAACATACCCCATAAACTAAAAGTTTTTGTTCTCATAATATTATTAGCTTTGCAATCAACTGAAGACGTTTTATAAACATTTCAACAAAAGCAATTCGCATATGAACATGAGCTACTTTTATGTTCAACACTTATTCCAATAATCGCCCAATACTTGAAAGTATTCACCACAATTTCCAAAGAGACAATTTGGAAAACCATGCTCGCATTTTAAAGACGAGCCATTAATCACGCTAACCATTAGTTGCGTCTTTTATAATCATTTTGACGATGCATCGATTTTAAAACTCAAAATGATCCACATGGCGGATGTATAGGCCTGAATACATCCCCTTTATATTCTTTCCAAAACTTTATAGGACAAAGTCCTCACTTTAATATGGTGGTGATATAACATTAACTTCTATTGAGAACAATAAGATCAAATAAATCAACCTTGAAGACCCATGGTTCTTTATATATTTCGTATCATTATTGACTCGGGATGGTCCAACCGGTCATGCCAATTAATAAAACAATCTTGGCTCATAAACTTATATTTTATGGCCACATGTGCTTCAACTGCTCTTGAACCTATATATGAGCTCTTTCATAGCTTTTACATAGTGTAATATAATACTCCGTAACTCCGTTACATATACCATCATTAAACCGAAACATATCTTTTTGTACCGGTGAAGTTGCATAATTTTCTAAACACATATATACCACTAACCATTCAACAGAGGGTCTCGTAATCAAATAAAGCTCAAATATAATAAATAGTGCACGCATGTATAATCGACTTAGTGACATAATTAAAGTCATGACATCTTATTTAATTATACGGATTTAATAATATTTTTTCGGCAATAAGCATCAATTCAGTGTAAAAAATATCATCATAAGTAACCTTATCTTCTCATAAATAAATAACTAAGTAACCATATTGTCGAGTTTATCATCAACTTAAAATCTTACAACAATGGGTAATATCATTTATGTCTACTCAATGATTGTTGAAGAAACTCAAAGAATACCAACTTTAATTAGCACACAAGTATATGCAAACCATATATCGCTTTAATGCATATCAATGTAAATATTAGATGGTAATTGCTATCGGAGTTTAAATAAATTAACTAAAGCTAGTGGAAGATTTTGCCAATATGAGAACGTATTAGCAAAACTTGACGTCATACTTTACTTTATAAAACAAGTACTATAGATAATAGAAATTAGATAGTGATTTTGGTTTGAAATTGTCCAACTAATAATCAAATAATCAGAAGAGTGATATTGGATATGACAGAGTGATATAACTTACATATCACATGCGTCGACACTCGATATCAATTAATTAATCTCAAATTTGTATATAAGCATATAACGAACAACCATATATAAATTATACTATCTACAAGCATTAAGATAACTCTCCATTTTTCAAAATTTCGACCGTGATAAGGATATNATTCAACACTTATTCCAATAATCGCCCAATACTTGAAAGTATTCACCACAATTTCCAAAGAGACAATTTGGAAAACCATGCTCGCATTTTAAAGACGAGCCATTAATCACGCTAACCATTAGTTGCGTCTTTTATAATCATTTTGACGATGCATCGATTTTAAAACTCAAAATGATCCACATGGCGGATGTATAGGCCTGAATACATCCCCTTTATATTCTTTCCAAAACTTTATAGGACAAAGTCCTCACTTTAATATGGTGGTGATATAACATTAACTTCCATTGAGAACAATAAGATCAAATAAATCAACCTTGAAGAACTCATGGTTCTTTATATATTTCGCATCATTATTGACTCGGGATGGTCCAACCGGTCATGCCAATTAATAAAACAATCTTGGCTCATAAACTTATATTTTATGGCCACATGTGCTTCAACTGCTCTTGAACCTATATATGAGCTCTTTCATAGCTTTTACATAGTGTAATATAATACTCCGTAACTCCGTTACATATACCATCATTAAACCGAAACATATCTTTTGTACCGGTGAAGTTGCATAATTTTCTAAACGCATATATACCACTAACCATCCAACAGAGGGTCTCGTAATCAAATAAAACTCAAATATAATAAATAGTGCACGCATGTATAATCGACTTAGTGACATAATTAAAGTCATGACATCTTATTTAATTATACGGATTTAATAATATTTCTCGGAAATAAGCATCAATTCAGTGTAAAAAATATCATCATAAGTAACCTTATCTTCTCATAAATAAATAACTAAGTAACCATATAGTCGAGTTTATCATCAACTTAAAATCTTACAACAATGGGTAATATCATTTATGTCTACTCAATGATTATTGAAGAAACTCAAAGAATACCAACTTTAATTAGCACACAAGTATATGCAAACCATATATCGCTTTAACATATCAATGTAAATATTAAATGGTAATTGCTATCAGACTTTAAATAAATTAACTAAAGCTAGTGGAAGATTTTGCCAATATGAGAACGTATTAGCAAAATTTGACGTCATACTTCACTTTATAAAACAAGTACTATACCAGATAATAGAAATTAGATAGTGATTTTTGTTTGAAATTGTCCAACTAATAATCAAATAATCAAAAGAGTGATATTGGATATGACAGAGTGATATAACTTACATATCACATGCGTCGACACTCGACATCAATTAATTAATCTCAAATTTGTATATAAGCATATAACGAACAGCCATATATAAATTATACTATCTACAAGCATTAAGATAACTCTCCATTTTTCAAAATTTCGACCGTGATAAGGAGATACAGTAAACAATAAATCAGTTCAAGCCTATTCAAAATATCACAAGTTTAATCAAATAGTCAAGGCAGATTATAACAATCAATAATGAGCTAGATAACCTATTTTGGGAGCCTCGACCACATCCAAACATTGTGACATACTTTCACAAAATTATTTATGCATATGCCTCAACAAATATTTTATAAATTTTGCTTTTATGTAAGTTGCCAATACTTGTGACTTTCGAATAAACTTATCCGTCTATACATTCAAATAAATTAGATTGAATACTTTAGTGATTTTGGGGGCGTGTGAAAACGAACATGTTTATACGTACATATGAGCATACGCTTAGCTTTCTATAAATCTAAACAATATGAAGTATCAAATAGCACATATGTCTTGCTTACGGTGTATACTACCTTTGTTTCCTGTCTTTTAAATGCCTTATTTCCGTTTACATATATGTCTACAACATCAATTTCATGCAAATAAACTTAACCATCTAAAAGATAATCATTAAGTATCAAGTGCATAAACATAACTTCCGAGTATATACAAGCCTAAAGGTGCAAAGAAATTTATATATCAAGAATGTTTCATAGTCTCCATCAAATAACGATACTCATCAATGAATTGTAAATGAGAACTTCATACGATATATAACATGCTTACGCATCAACGTTAAACATAATAAAAGGTAAGTTATCAACTATCACGACCTTGCACCGTTTCGATAAGTTAATCACAATATGAGATACGCAGAGTTCACAAATCAATTATAACATATTCATAATCAATAGATCAAACTATATTAGATAACCACTAACAAAAAAAAATTCCCGTCTTAACTATAACAAACGTAACTAACAAATTTAAATCCGAACACTAAAATTAACTCATTTAAATATTTAATTTGTATATGTTAATTAATATCGCAATAATATATCGACGAAAATGTAGCAACTTACACATGAAGAAATCTTGTTTTGATGTAATAAATAAGTAAATAAATAACTAAAAGTAAATAAAAATTGGTCATGATAAAAACGCGCAAAATCATTATCCTATAACAAAATAACATTATGAGGTGATAACTAAAGAATGGGTCTCAAATTTAATAAACATGATGCGTAGAGTGTTACTAGAAAAACTTCTATCAAACGGAAAAAAAAAAAAAAAAACAAAAAACAAAAAAACAAAACAATTCTATCAAACGGCATATGGTATCGAACCGCNAAAAAAAAAAAAAAAAAAAAAAAAAAAAAAAAAAAAAAAAAAAAAAAAAAAAAAAAAAAAACAATGGTATCGAACCGCTATGAATCATAATGATAGTTTTTATGTGTAGACAATGCAAGTTAGTAAAATCAATACAAGACATGCATAGACTATTAGTCAGATAATACTTCGAACATACACAAATAGGATCAGTAGGTATGAACGGTTGATCAAAACTGGATGAAAGCGTACCGTAAATAAAAAAATAACTTTAAAGCGTGCTGATAACGTGTTGTGAAACAACGACCTAATAGCACAATAAGAACAATAATCAAAGGAACATAAAAGAGTATGAGAGGGAAATATAGAACTTGTTATTGGCGTGTCTTCACATTACAATAGGTGCCTTTATTTATAGGGACCTTAACATGAATGGTATTAAGTACATATTGGGTGTTACAAGACTAATCATAAAGGTCATGAATATGATGATTAATGTGTACAATCAATATAATAAATATATTCATAACAGTTTGAATGTTGTTTGAATAATGTGACTCCCTTTTATCTTTAATTTAACATCTTCTCAAACATCATAAATTGTTAACATCTTCTCGTTGGTCTCAGCTATTTATTTCTCTCAACATAAATTTTGACATGCGTCATCCATTATTTATTTCTGAGTAAATTGCAAGAATCGTCCTTATGGTTTGCCCAAATTGCAGATTTCGTCCGTGAGTTTTCGAAAGTGCAGGCGGCCTCCCTGTGGGGAGTTTTTGATTCCGTTTTGATCCTTGGCCATTGCAAAAATGGTCCCTGTGGTTTGCTCAAAATTGCACGTTTAGTCCCTCGCCAGGGACTAAAATGGAACAAAAACTCCCCACAGGGAGGCCGCCTTCACTTTCGAAAACTCAGGGACGAAATCTGCAATTTGGGCAAACCACATGGACGATTCTTGCAATTTACTCTTTATTTCTCTTATCTCATTCTTTGATGTTAACACACAAGGCCACAGCTGGGTTAACGAAAGCATTGTGCAAAAGTTTGGGCTATAGCCAAAAGTTCTTTATAGATCCAACTTTTACCATAGAACTCATCAATAAATCTTAGCCACTCATTTTTTTTATCAAAATAAAAAAATAAACTTCCACTCTTTTTTTAAAACTTAAATATTTCGCAAACCGTAAGTCGTCAAGCTACAAATAAAATACCATCGCGACGAGAATTAAATTATCTTTCTATAGACAGGCATTGTTATATACTTTCGACGAACTTTTTTTCCGATGAACTTTATTTTTTTCGCCCAGAAAAATCATATATGATTCGTAAGAATCATATATGATTCGATTTTAACAAATCATATATGATTCTTACGAATCATATATATCCATATATGATTCGTAAGAATCATATATGATTCGTAAGAATCGAATCATATATGATTTTCTACGAATCATATATGATTTCTACGAATCATATATGATTCTTTCTGGGCGGAAACTAAAAAAAAATAAAAAAAATAATAAAATAAAAAATTCGTCGAAAAAAAAATCGTCGAAAGTATATAACAATGCATATCTATAGAAAGATCATTTAATTCTCGTCGCGATGGTATTTTTTTTGTAGCTTGAAGATTTACCGTTTGCAAGATATGTTGTTTTTTTTTAAAAAAAAAGTGAAAAATATAAATGGGTGACTATGATTGGTTGATAGGTTCTATGACATGTATGTGTTTTTCATGAATCTCAACTCTTGGGCTATAACTAAATATAATAATGAAAAATATATCATATTAACTATTCAAACAAAGAGTGTAGTATTCCAGCAATCTTGCTTCAGTTATAACAATATTTAGAACCTAAAATTATATTACATCAACAATACTTTATGAAAGTGAATTTAAAGGCACAAAAGGAGTCACCCTCGTTCTTTGTACTTCAACGTATTTTGGATAATAATATATTTTACCAGGGTGAATTAACCCTTTTACCCAAAAAATATAAAATAAAATATACATTTTGAATCCCTTAAATTTTTTAAAAACATTATGCGATTGCACACTTTGCACAACCTCGTATAAAACCTGTTAACCATTATCATGATCTTAGAGTTAGGATAATAAAAATAGCAAGTATAAAGTAAACATTAATACTGAATTAACTATTATAATAGTTTAATGCATTATAATTCATTAAATGACTAAACGATTACTCGTGCATATCACCGACGGTGTATGCGTTTTCATAAAATTTGGTTGCGACAATTTGTATGTGCATACTTATTTATATTATGTGTGTACCTATTGATATGGTTTAAAGATAACATTCGTTCATGTGTGCACGCGTCTTTTCCTCTTTTTTGTAAATAAACAATTAGACAGCAAAGCAGATTGTCGTTGGTTCTGGTTTGGTTTATCGGTGTTTAAGCCGGCATTCCAGTGGTAATAGTTCAGGTGTAGATGGAGGTGTGTTTATTTTGTGTATGCTATTCAATTGCAAGTCTCAATTTTAACATGTGTAGCTTGATGTTTTTACTCTCTTTTCTAATCGAGTTCGCTGATTAGTGCCTTTTATATACATCCCACAATGCGATAATTTCTTGATTATACATAGTTATTAGCTTTTATATAAGCTACTTTGAGGTGTTTTGTGATTATGTAAGTTATGCGTAAAAAGGACTTAAGATATTGATATTACAAGAAAAGAATGAAGAATGAAAGACATATATGCGTTTATTTTCGGTAACTTTGATTTCCGACTTTTTGGCCAACTAATCCACATGGTTTGAATCCACTGCCACACAGACTCAAACCAAGCAAAGCCCTCCCTTCTCCTGAAGACTAAAGAAGTTAAAAGATATACAAAGATAGTACCGATACTAAGTTATTTAGTAGAGGTGCTATATTTCTCCAGAGAGTTTACATGAAACCTACTTAAGTCTAAACAAAAATAATGCTAGTACTTAGATATTTAGTAGATGTACTATATTTTTTTTTTCCATAGAATTGCTTAAAGAAACGTGAAGGATAATCAAAAGTAGTATCGGTACTAAATTCAGTATAAGGAGCACAATTTTCTCCCGCGACGATTCAAGACAAAAACCAACATAGTATCGATAATAAATTATTTAGTAGAGCTCGTAAAAAGGAGAGGCGAGAATTTATTCCCAGACATTCAGTTTGTAACCATAGTAGAAAGTAATAATGTAACATGCTTTTTTCTTTCTTTTTATTTTATTTTATTTTATTATTTTTTTCGTTGAAATTACCTTGAACAATACAAACACTTGAAGACTACATTGTTTTTGAATAAAAACACTTGAAAACTACATGAGATATTAAAGAAAAAGAAACAGAAAGAAACATTTCTCATGAGACATAGTAGGCCTCACAAAAAAAATAGGCACATAAAATCACATGAAAGAATACCCTACTGGATAAAAAGCACAAAAATAATTGAAAATTCCATTTGCTTTGATTGAAAACTTTTTAGTACCAAATAAAATTTTGTGAAAACAAAAGTTAAAAAAAGCATGTGTTTTAATAATGTGACTCACTTTTACCTTTAACATTTTCTCAAACATCATATATTGTCAACAATGTGTTACATAGACTAAAAATGCATAATGTCGAAAGGGCTTTCAAATGACAGAATTTTGGTCGTTTTCTAATAATCATATAAAATCAAGCGCAGCTCAGTTTAAGGTGTGCCATGCATATATCGTTGAAATGGAATTTCTTTCTATTTTTTATGAAATAATTTTCAGAAGCTGTGTTATATATGACTGTGCTTTACAACGGACGTTTAAAGCATACATTTTTTTTATGCAATATTATTATTTTTATGTAATGTCGTGTGTAACTCGGGTTAATAATTTATATATATAAAAAAATCATATCCTTATAATTCATATTGAAGTGGAATAATATATTTTATTTTATCACATAAATTTCATTTTTCAAATGTACTCACTGATATCTTATTTTTTATTTATTTTTATTATATTACATATATATTGTGTAATTTTATCATTTTAGAATATTTAATTTCTAATAAAGATAAATATAGTTTTCATGTCAATTTCAAGTCTCGTTATTATCGGCTATGAGTTGAGATCTATGAAGAACCCATACATGCCATAGAACCTATCAACCAATCATAGCCACCAATTTATATTTTTCATCTTTTTTTTCAAAACAACATATCTTGCAAACGGTAAATCTTCAAGCTACAAAAAAATACCATCGCGACGAGAATTAAATGATCTTTCTATAGATATGCATTGTTATATACTTTCGACGATTTTTTTTTCGGCGAACATTTTTTTTTAATTTCCGCCCAGAAAGAATCATATATGATTCGTAAAAATCATATATGATTCGTAAAAAATCATATATGATTCGATTCGTACGAATCATATATGATTCTTACGAATCATATATGATTCGTAAGAATCATATATGATTTGTTAAAATCGAATCATATATGATTCTTAAGAATCATATATGATTTTTCGGGGTGAAAAAAAAATAAAGTTCATCGAAAAAAAAGTTCGTCGAAAGTATATAACAATGCATGTCTATAGAAAGATAATTTAATTCTCGTCGCGATGGTATTTTTTTTTGTAGCTTGACGATTTACGGTTTGCGAAATATTTAAGTTTTAAAAAAAGGGTGAAAGTTTATTTTTTTATTTTGATAAAAAAAATGAGTGGCTAAGATTGCTTGATGGGTTCTATGGTAAAAGTTGGATCTATAAAGAACTTTTGGCTACCGGCTATTTATTTTTTCTGACACAAACTTTGACATACCTCATCCATTATTTATTTCTCCATATATCATTCATTTACGTTATCACGAAGGGCCATAGCTAAGCTCACGAAAGCACTGCACAAAAGTATTTTTCTTTTTTTTTTTTTTAAATCATAAAACATAATATTACATATTTAATTTGATTTAACTAATACATATTTAGCAAAAATATAAACAAAACGCCGTATACTATTCATTAGAAATACATCTATGACATTATATTTTTAACTTCCTTAAACCCTTGAAAGAATAGATAACTTTCATAAAACACCTCTAATAAAACAATAGCTTTTAAAATTCACTATCATAGTTTTCTAACTAAATCCAAAACAAAAATGATAGATGGACCTAATAAATAGGCCTAACCGTGGACCTACCGCAATAATAACTTGTACATTTATCAATGTACAAGTTATTATTGCGGTAGGTCCACGGTTAGGCCTATTTATTAGGCAATTATCAAATGCGAACAAAAACACCATAAAAGTAGCATCTTAATTAAACAAGTTTTAACTATGTTGGGTCAATATTTTACCCAAATATTTCCCATAAGTATTTGAATATAAAATAGTCAAATCACTCACTGAATAAAATAATAAATTGCTATTTCAGTGAGTGACATATAACATTTAACACAGTCACTGAATGAATAGTCACTCAGTGAGTTACCTTCAGGATGTTCAGACCGAGTCTAAAAAGAAAGACTCAATCATTCAGTGAGGCGGTACTCAATGAATGATCCTTGAACCAAAGAAGAAGGTAATGGAGTCAGTGAGTGATGACAATAACTCACTGACTCTCTGAATCTCTGAATCTATCTCTACAACATACTGATAAATATGGGCAGTAACTTCTAAAAGCAGAAGTCAAACCAAGTACAAGTAATTACCATAAAGGTGGGAAGATCAGTTATGACAATTCCAAAAGGAGTGTTGGTGCTTCTCCAAAAGAGGAAGATGATGAAGGACCACATGCATGTCATCCTACCTACCACCATCACATGTGACTTGTACTTTTCCTATATATATGTTTTGTTGTAATAAAGATAGTATCCATCCTACTTAGTATTAGTTGATAGGATGATCCTCTCA
>LBNU01000510.1:0-35803 GCA_014162995.1 Artemisia annua
AAAAAAAAAAAAGGGTTAGGAGAGGGAATGACTAATGGTTTGATGGGGGGTTGTAATTTATGGATTTTTTGAGGGGTTTGTTTTTGCCACACTTTCCAAAGTGAATCACAAGGTCATTCTTGCCATATGATGAATAGTACAGGTACTATTGTTGATATTTTCCATTTTTCAAGTCCAGGGACCATGTTCTTCCAACTTGTGATAAACTTCAGAGGACCCCAAAAAACCTGGTAATTTTCCAAATTTTTAACCACAAGGACAATTATGTCATTTATGAATAGTACAAGGTTTATTTTTTGATTATTTTCACTTTTAAGTTCACCAAGGATCTATTTTGACATTTTTTCAAACTTGGGGGACCAAAGTGTGTAAATTTGTGATTTTTTGATATTTAAAGGGTTCTGTTTTGACAACTTATGATCCCAAGGACCTTTTATTGTATATTTTGCATATTTTGAACTATGTTAAGGGACTGAGTTTTGACAATTTGGTGAAGTTGAGGGATGGAAACTGCCAATTGTGCTTGAAGAACTTTGTTTGTTTTTCATTTGTTTTCAAACATTTTGCATCTAAGACTCATAAAACACACTTTTGGAATATTTCCATTATTTTGATGCATTATTTGGTGTTTTTGGATGTTTTTGGCAGTTCAGGAGATAGAAAAATGATGAGTATTTACATACTCATCACTAAAATTGTTATTAATAGTTTGTTGTGATGGTCAGGGGATGGAATATACAAGGAACATACTTTGTTACTAGTGAATGTGATCTTTATGAATTCACAAAGGAGGATTATAGTAAGTTTATGGGTTTTTTTGGAGGGTAATTTGTTTAATAGTTGAAAGATTACTTGAAAGATTATGCTTTTTCTAACATTGAAAGTCCAAATGTTCTATATTATCATGTTTGATTTTTTCAAGGATCATCCTACTATGTTTATGATGAGGATACATCACGACATTGTTGTTAACTTTTATTCAGGATGGGCTTATGTTGGAGGTAAGAAAACCATAGTTGATATGTTGGATATTGAGACTTTCTCGATTCACGAGTTTATTGATATAGTTGAGGAGCTAGGTTATACGGATGGTGAGATTATGTATTACAACTTTAAGAAACATGGTAGTAATCATGATATAGGATTGAATCCTTTATCTTGTGATAATGATGTTCGTCATTTAAACAAGTATACAAATGAGCATAAGGTAATTGAATTTCACATAGAATAAAAAACAAAAAGACTAACTTACCCTCATATTCCCAACACATGAGTGGAGATAACAAGCTCATATAACGCTCGTTAAAATTTTACACTAGTAGCGTGAAAATAAAAGCGCGGCTACCGGACAACTGAAACCCAAAGAATGAAAGAAAGAAAAAGCATAAGGACCAATAGTGAAAAGTAAAGGAAAGTCTTATTAAGAATTAGGGTTCCGCCTTTATAATCTTTTACATATACTTGTGCCGCACAGCCGTCTTTCTTCTTTCTTCCTGCATTTCTTCACTTCTACAGCACAAGGGTATTCATTCATTCCATTCATTTTCTTTATTCATTAATATATATTCATATGTATTTTCAAATTATACTTGCTTGTTAGCTTAATAAACTTATCATTTTAGACTGTTTTTTTATAAATTTGGTTTGAAAATTCTGTTTGTTTAGGCTTATGGGCTGTTTGGAATAGCTTATTTTTAGACCTTATTCGAAATTGGAAAAAACCTCGTAAGCCCATTTTTTCCGGCTTTTGAGATTATGAAGTTGAGCTTATGGACTTAAATAAGTCCATAAGGTTAAGGTGATAAGCTGATAAGCCCCCAAAAAAAGGGCTTTTGAGCTTTTCCATTTTCAAATAAGCTCTAAAAATAAGCTAATCCAAACGCTCCCTTATTTATGGGCTTATGAGTTTGTCTGTTTTCAGCTTATGTTTCTAAGGTTAATTTTTTTTGCTTATTTTGAAACTTGTTGGCTTATGTAAGATTTCCCAAAAAAAAAAAAAAAAAAAAAAAAAAAGCTTCTGAAACATAAGAAGAAAAAGGATAAGCTCATAAGCCCATATAATAAGCTTAAAGAAGCACCCTTTATGTTTAGTTGATGTTCTGAATTATATATGTTTAGATGGACTGATATTTGGTTTTGTTTGAGTTGATGGTTGGGTTATGTGTAGTTGTTACATAGTTTTCCGAGAATAGGAATACATGTGACTCCTTTGAAATGTTGTTAAATTAGTCGGCATGATTTTTTAAACTAAATGTAAGTTACTTAGATTAAGCTTTCTGTACGTATGCTCGGGAAGCAATGATAGAGTAGTTATTTGGCAACTGTTTTGGTTAGTTTGAATTTAGAGGAAGGCTGAACAATGATAGGTAAACATTTTTAATCTATTTGCCCAAATATTTTTTGGAAAATGGAAATTATTTTAGACTGAACCTTCAGGGAGATTGAAATTGGACTTTTTTTAACAGCTTCGTAGTAATAATAGAGTCGTTGTTTGATAGTTTGTTTTAGATATTCAGCCAATGACAGGAACAATTTTAATTTATGTTTCGTTTTCTGTACCTTTGCCAGTAAGAGTATTGCATAGTGCGCAAACAGCTTTTTATCCGAAGCATTCACAGCAAGTAAAGCATGTGTGATTTGTGGTGTTTTTATTATTTTCACTGTTAAGGTTTAACGAGTAGAAGCTTATCAAAGTACATCGTAGCTAGATTGTATGCTTGTGTTAAGTGAAAATTTGATAAGCTCATAATTCGTTAGCTCCATCTTTTGTGCTTATGAACTTTTATAACATCACAAGGATAAGCTCATAAGCCCAGAAAAAAAGCTAATTAATATGAGCTTATCAAATTTTCAATAAGCTTTAGACAAACTACTCCGAAAGAAAGTGTGGTCTGTGGTGATTTAATGAATGTCACAGTTAGGTTTACTGGACAGCGGCTTATCACAATGCATTGTTGCTTGATTGTATATTTGCGTTTAATTTTTGCATGATCTATTTTGTGACAATATGACATATCAACTTTTGCTGTGCTGTTTCTTTGCCTGACATGAATTACTTTCTTCTTTTAACAGTTTCACTCGAAGATCTTTTAAACACTAAAACATGGCCGCGTAAGTCTCTTTTAAGAAGTTCATCAAACACAGACATAGTTTGTGTACTTAAATAATGGAAACAGTTTCTATATTCTGATCAATGCTTTTGCACCTGCAGCGAAGATGTTGCTGTTCCCGTTGAGGTCGCTGCTCCAGCTCCCGCTCTTGGTGAGCCCATGGACATCATGACTGCATTGCAGCTTGTGTTGAGAAAGTCACTTGCTCATGGAGGTCTTGTTCGTGGACTTCATGGGGCTGCTNAGTCGTTGTTTGATAGTTTGTTTTAGATATTCAGCCAATGACAGGAACAATTTTAATTTATGTTTCGTTTTCTGTACCTTTGCCAGTAAGAGTATTGCATAGTGCGCAAACAGCTTTTTATCCGAAGCATTCACAGCAAGTAAAGCATGTGTGATTTGTGGTGTTTTTATTATTTTCACTGTTAAGGTTTAACGAGTAGAAGCTTATCAAAGTACATCGTAGCTGGATTGTATGCTTGTGTTAAGTGAAAATTTGATAAGCTCATAATTCGTTAGCTCCATCTTTTGTGCTTATGAACTTTTATAACATCACAAGGATAAGCTCATAAGCCCAGAAAAAAAGCTAATTAATATGAGCTTATCAAATTTTCAATAAGCTTTAGACAAACTACTCCGAAAGAAAGTGTGGTCTGTGGTGATTTAATGAATGTCACAGTTAGGTTTACTGGACAGCGGCTTATCACAATGCATTGTTGCTTGATTGTATATTTGCGTTTAATTTTTGCATGATCTATTTTGTGACAATATGACATATCAACTTTTGCTGTGCTGTTTCTTTGCCTGACATGAATTACTTTCTTCTTTTAACAGTTTCACTCGAAGATCTTTTAAACACTAAAACATGGCTGCGTAAGTCTCTTTTAAGAAGTTCATCAAACACAGACATAGTTTGTGTACTTAAATAATGGAAACAGTTTCTATATTCTGATCAATGCTTTTGCACCTGCAGCGAAGATGTTGCTGTTCCCGTTGAGGTCGCTGCTCCAGCTCCCGCTCTTGGTGAGCCCATGGACATCATGACTGCATTGCAGCTTGTGTTGAGAAAGTCACTTGCTCATGGAGGTCTTGTTCGTGGACTTCATGGGGCTGCTAAGGTTATTGAGAAGCATGCTGCTCAACTTTGTGTTTTGGCCGAGGATTGTGACCAGCCTGACTACATTAAGTTGGTGAAAGCACTTTGTGCCGACCATAACGTGAGCTTGGTAACCGTCCCCAGTGCAAAGACTCTTGGTGAATGGGCTGGTGTAAGTCTCTTGCTACCCAAATCTTTTAAGACATTTTTTCGAGTCATCATTTTTAGTGGTATATATGTTGACTTGTTTACATATAAATGTGTTTGAGTTGGGTCGCGTTTCTATCTTTGAAGGGTTAAAATGAGATTTAAAATGGAAATTGTGAAACGGTTTGAGTTACTGCTTGACTGCTTGTCATTGTAAATCATAGTTCATTTATCAAAAAATTTCAAAAAAAATAAATGTGTTATTCTTTAGAAAACCGTGACTGGTCAGTGGTTTATTGAAAAATACATACATTGTGGTGTAGTTGTAATGTGGTTGTTTGATTGGATTTTGAACATTGCAGTTGTGCAAGATCGACTCAGAAGGCAAGGCAAGGAAGGTTGTTGGTTGCTCATGCCTTGTTGTGAAGGTAAGATTAGTTTTCCGTCTTTAATAGATGAAACTATGAAATATGTGATGATGTTTATTCTATATATTAAAAACTTTGTAAATGTTGCAGGATTACGGTGAGGAATCTGAAGGACTTCACATTGTTCAGGAGTATGTCAAATCTCACTAAATTAATTGCAGTGGTTTGGAATTACTTTTGTTGGGAGGTTTCTTAGAGAGTTATAGATGTTTGAGTGAAAATGCTTGTCAAAGCTCTCACTAGATTATAATTATTCGAGATGTTTTGTACTTTTTTCGTGTTGGTTTTTGCCTGAACATCGAACAAGTAAAATTATGCCTTCTGTCGAGTTACATTTTTTTTGCTTTGAAATGTTTAAAAATTTCGGTTGAAACACTATACTCCTTCTATAGAGTATGCCTTGTCTTTCTGGCTTGTGTCTTAGCTACTCATACAAGCGAATTTAAGACATGATATGCTTCACAGATTGCTTTTGTCGAGTATGACATGGCTTTGGCAAAATTTGAATACCAGATCACAAACTCGATATCTGAATGTATTGAAACCAAAAACTAGACTTTGTACTATTGATCTGGTTTATCTCTTGTTACTTGGTAAACATTGATGCTTAACCGTTATAGGGATTCCTTTTTGCGTATTGATGAGGTTTGGTTTCAGTTTAATTCATTGGTTGTAATCATAGCTGTTAATTAGCTCTTAAGATCGAACGAGTTTACGATTCGATTAAGCGAAAACGAGTCGATCCTTTGAAGATATAGGATCTCGATCCGATCCTACTTCCTTCAAATGTTTTAAGCAAAGAAACTATGAATGAATATATCGAGTTTTTTACCAAGTAATTGTTTTTATGAAAAATAATTACCATTGTATTGCATGTTTAATAATATTTACTATTATACAGTGTTTTTTTTTTTAATTTTCTTTTCGATTTAGATTTTAGCTCATTTAATTAAGGCACAAATGATATGGTTGACCAAACGGGTGGTTCGACAAATCTATTAGTATATCCACTACATGTTAATTTAACAAATTATAGAACCATACTGTCACATTATGCTCACAAACTGAAAGGTGATAAACTGCCACCACTGAATACGTAGCTGCAGTGATGCAGACAGAATTACCATTTTGTCATCCCAGAAAGACTAATTAATCATACAAATCGAATCTATATAACAAGCTGCTACTCGTACAGTGGAGTTTCAAAGGTTAATATGAAACCAAGACATTAATAATAACCTAAGTAAAATCCATATACATAAGTACGAAACTATACATTTAAGAGATTCTTTTTCGATGAATGACTAACCAAGAACGAGCGAATGAATGACTAAAAGTAGATTTTCGTAGGTATTTCTTTTCTTTGCTTATGGTTCGTAACTTTTCTTTACTAAAGGATATCAAAAATATACTTTATTATTAAATTTGGTGAGTCATACCATACAATAGATAATATTTTTAAACATGCCATACAATGGTAATTATTTTTCTTAAAAACAATTACTTGGTAAAAAACTCGAATATATCAGTCGACTATGAATTGCTAGACGCATAAGAAATTTGAACATTTATGTAAGATCTTTCGATCTTATGATTCCGATCTTGCAAAGATTAAAACGATCATGGTAAGATTTCGATCTTAATAGCCTTGGTTGTAATGTTTCTTACTATACCTGTGGGGTTTATACTTTTGTGCTAGTGATTTCTTGTCTACTTTCTTGGCAAACAACATTTCATAATAATGTTGGTATTTGACCATTGGACTAAACCAGAACTCTTTGCATATTGACCTGGTCCGGTTTCACCTAGATTAGTTGGGTTTTTGACTAAACGTTGCCCTGCTTAGGTATTATGTTATTCTTCAAAGTATGGTTTACTTGGAATTCTATGCTGTTAATGATAACTTATTTTAGTGGTCATCATTTTTTTTTGATAACCATGGTTTCCGACCTTAGTTGTCATCATT
This sequence comes from Artemisia annua, assembly GCA_014162995.1. Taxonomy (NCBI): domain Eukaryota; kingdom Viridiplantae; phylum Streptophyta; class Magnoliopsida; order Asterales; family Asteraceae; genus Artemisia; species Artemisia annua. The sequence continues at coordinate 6,748 of LBNU01000510.1, forward strand.
TGTCAATAAGCAGTTATACACTTATACCTACGATTAGCAAGCTTATTGAAAATATGGGTTACTAAATCGTGAAATATCTCGACTCTTTTATTAAAGTTGAACACAGAAATACAGTATGAGTGACCATACGGAATACAAGTCGTCGCCGAACAATAAATAACTCAAAAGGCCCAAGTGTTGGTACAGTTACTATACATATGTCCTAATGTGACGCTTTCGATTGTTTTACTTCACTTATACTTAAACCTACACGGAAGCCGACGTATGTTGACATAAACCGTCACAAATAATATCTAGAAGCTACAAGCTAACGTTAATCATGATTCATTCATTTGCTTCCAGAAACTGGTAGATACACACCCTCCACTGCCAACCAAACGTTGTCAGCACGTTTCTCCCTGACACCACAAACCTGCAAGAATGTAACAATATGTGACGTTTGTATAATAATCAACAAATTATAATCCAAAAATATGATAATTAGTCTGCAAATGATAAATGATTTTAAGAGTTATGTTCAATTAGAGGGCAGGTTAGGCGGGTCAGACTAAAACAACTCATTTTCAGTACGGGTCAAGTTGGGCTGACCCACATACATTTGTTTGTCCAATATTTTCGTGTAATAAATACCTGATGCTATTCATCTACGAGTATCATACCAGAAATATGAATTGTTGGATAAAAACAATTTAAGAGGTATGCATCAAGATACTTGGGTGGCTTGCAAGTAGTTGCAACCCACTTGACCCATTGGATATAAAATAACTCGAATCGACCCATTCATAGGAGTAAAGACTAGCAATACAAAGATGGCTCTAACCTCTTGCTGACCGCCAGCAATGCGACTATATTTCTTATCATGGCTGTGCAGATATCCACTTGTGTCAACATGGAGAAGCCTTATTCTTTGATCTTGTCTCCAAATTTTTCCACTTCCCACAATTTCGAGTCTGAATAATCAACCAATAATCTCAATACAGTTAACGTGGGCCTTAACTAGTTTTGTTTATATTGAAATCATAACCTATAAAGAAAATGAAAGTAAATTGATCATAGTAGCTCTCACCTCCAATAATCTCCCGTGTCTGAATTACCATCGTCTCCAAAGCAACTCACCTACACAAAACCTTCACTTGCTTACAATTTGAACTAATCATGAACATCTAAAGTTGTCATGTTATACAAACAAAGATAATTATTGTCTTGTTGTCTTGATGATTTATGTCTTTAATTGACTGCTGGAAGATGATTCTTCTTTGAGTATTACGTTTACCATGCCACGTGAGACACACTATTTTAGCACAAATGAGCAAATGCCAAACGACAAACCTCGAGATTTCCTGATATTGGTGAAGCAAGCAAGTGGCTATGGAGCCATCTTCTTGTTTTCATGTGTTGTAAACGAATGATGCTGCCACTTTTTATACCGTCTCCCTGTTTTGCTGAAGTGTCTGGCACGGGCCTCACAATCTGATTTGGAAGAGTTCAATTTCAAGAAAAAATCAGGAGTTAGGGCTATGTTATGTAACTATAGTTATATCGCTCAAACACATGAAATGGATATGAACATACCCAATAACTATTGGCATCATCTACATTAGGAAAACCTGTAACAGATTGCTGCCCACTGCCTGATCCATATGGCACGTCGTGTGAGTGCAGTCTGAATCGTGTCTTTTCATGCATCAGCTTGAGCGCCGACCCATAGGTAATCTAGCATATATTAAGTTGCACAAGAAATGATCAATGATAAGTATATTACATAAATAAACATTCAAAAAAATAGGAATCCGGCTCCCTATGTCTCACACACTATTTTACTATTTTATATGCTCTAAAACACACATGATAAAGGCCCTTATGCAGACAGTTTGTACAATAATATGCAAAGAATTAAAATACATACAGTCAACCCATATTTAATACAGTAATTTATAGCATGTTTTCCATTCCTTGTAGTTGGACACTAGCTGTCCATTTTTGATTTTTCTACTATTGTAACCTCCGATCATCACATCCTAAAGACTCCATTATATCAAAACCAGCTAAAATGCAGCTTGATTCAGTAATCACATTTTTCTCGTCAGGGATAGGAAGAAGTTCATTCATCCACCCACTAACCACATATCCAAACAATCAATTCTCCTTTCTTGTAAGTGTACTGATTAAGAAGAAAACTAAGTAAATAACAAACAAATGATCAACACTTAACACCATTTTACTTATACATCCAAATCATTTTATATAGCATTTTACCGTCTCAACTTGACCTTAATATAAGCACTTTGAACGTAAAAGATGCCTTTGTGTATATCAGTTGTGTCAATTATTAACAAGTAGTATATTTTTTTTAAAGCAATTTACTGGTTTTATATTGACCTTACAGTAAACACTCTGATATAAGCATGTCCCAAGTCCCAACCACCGTATCAAAAACTGCTATTTAGCCCAAAAACGAAGCAGTTTGGATTGATGCAAACACTTCAAACTGTTTATCTCCTTAAAAATAAGCAATACCATATAAGCAATCCCAACTCTCTCATACAATTGCATTATTATTATTATTTTTTAATTTCGTATCTTACATGCTAAAGAAAGATCTAGCAAATTCAATATTCCTAAAACACTAGCAATATTTATTCAATTGCACTTAAAAGATCACATAATTCTACCCTAAAATTAGTTATAGAATTGTGCGCCACATCCATAATGCACACTTCTAATGGGACGGGGGGATTATATTCCTATCAAACAACATAAACATCATCAACACCTTCACATATACTATATTAAATTTGACAATTATCATATAAAAAGTAAATATCTTTTAACTGTAACTCAACAACATTAGAACCTAAACATACTTGTGAAAATCATATTCTTAACAAATAAACAAAATTAAAGTGCCGGAGGTCTTCCTAGAAGCAGTTTCCCTAGCTGCCATCGGGTTTTCCAGGGTGTGATCCATCTAGATTCTACCTCCCCCATAGCCCACTCCATCATCGGGATTGAGTGTTGCTGTTGACTTGTTGTAAAGTATTGTTTGATTTCAACTTAATTGTCTTGATTGAGAAAATTACTTAATCTGGTATAAGTCACTCATATTTCTATAGTAGTTATTGTGATTCCATACAAAACAAACAACAATTGTTTTATCTGCAAACAAGTGCTGAACAATCAAATCAAGGTGGCCTAGTGCTCAGACATCTGTATGTCCCCAATAAACGCTCAAACATCACTAGCTACACATCTCGAGGATGGCCATGGAAAGGGCCCATATATCCTGAACATAGAAAACCTCATCTCTTTACCCGTTAACTAAAGGGATAATTTTCTGAAAATGTATCTTGTTACTTATTTTAAGTTGTATGTAGCATTGTTTAAATCGGACTATTTAGGGTGCGTTTAGTTAAAAGAAAACACCCTTGTTTTCGACAAAATGTTTTGTACAAAACAAAGAAAATAGAGATTGCATTCAAATCAAATGTTTTCCATCAAATTCTCTTCAAAACAGAAAAATTGCATTTCCTACTTTAAAAGGGGAAACTACAAAACATATATTTTTTGTTTTCCTTGTAACCCCCTTGTTTTCTTGAAAATAGAAAACAATATCATATGAACGCGTTTTCTATGTTTTGTAGAAAATTAAATCCCTCTTTTTAAAAATTTGAAAACACAAAATTCCGAAATTTTTTCTCTAACTAAACGCACCCTTAATAACTAACATTTTGAAATTTGATTATTTTGGGTATCGATTGACGTATTTTTGGGTATCGAATCAAATATTTTGGGAATCGATATTCAAAAAGTTAGTTACTAGTAGTATTTAATAGTCTGATTGAAACGATGCTACATACAACTAAAAAAAGTGACAACTAAAATACATTATCATACAAGGAAAATGATTGGGAAGCCTAATTATGTGCGTAAAGATATGCATAAACACGTGTGTCATGATCCTGATGGTTTGTGAAAAAGTGGGTCCCATGACTGCAGCCATCAGGATGATGCCACACGGGCTTAGACACATCTTTAGGCATAGAATTTAGGTCTCCCAATCACTACTCATCATACAATTAGCCCAGAACCAAATCAAATCATATACCAATAGAAAAACTACTAGTACCTCAACACCTTCATTAACCGGAGCCTTATAAACAGGCGCAGCTGCAGACGCGTACTCAACCTCATCATCCAAACTCAAAAACAAGAAAAGAGCAAGACCAAAAAAAGACAAAGCCATGAGCAACAACAATCCTATAAACCACGTCCTCTGCCAAAAGGGCTCTTCTTCAGTTAAGTTTAACGGCGCCGTTAACGTGATCCTTGAACCAACAACGTTGTTTGTGTTTGTTCTTCTTCTATGTGTCACGTTTGATGATGATGATTGAGGAGCCACGGTTATTAGTTTTTTGAAGGCGGGAGATTATCCGACCTCTTGTATGTGTTTTTGTTCTCTGTGTGTGTGTGTGAAGAAAGTGTGTTTTTAGTGCGTGTGTTTTTTTTAGTTAGTGAGTTTGTACTTGGGTGACACGTAGGTTTAAGGTTTTGAGCGAATGGTGATTGGACATGTGGTGTGTTGGTGACATGTGGACTGCTGACTAGGATATTTGTTTTAAGAATAGCAAAATTGACTGAAAATTGAAACGAACCGAAAAATGGAGCCGAACCGTTCCAACTGAAAAAACCGAACCGATCTTACTTGGTTTGGTTTTTTGTTTTATACATTTATGGTTTGGCTCTGTTCAAGCCAAACCGAGAAAAAACACTTAAATCGTCTAAACCGAACCGAGCATGTTTGATTTAGTTTCAATTTGGATTAGTTCATTTTGTTTCTGTACGATTCGGTTCATGTTTTCTTCAATATAAGTTTTTGATCGGTTCGGTTTGGTTTTGACCCGATGCCTTAGCCCTAGATCGTCTCATATTTATTGTTATCACAGAACAAATCAATTCATACATTAGATAGTTGTAACTTGTAAAGTTGTAATCTTGAATCACATATTTTTATTTTGTTTTATTTTTTTCGTAAAATGTTGTGTGACAATCAAAATGGTATGTATGCAAATCACCTTTTATTATTTTGACATGTCTCAAATGAGTGTTGTGCGAGCATTTTGGCTTGAGGTTAATGGACAATCAAAATAGTTACATTCCTTCTGTACTTAGGGCATACTTGGTTGGAGGTTATTGGTACTAAGGAATGGGAAAGGTAATTAATAGGGGAAAAAGTTATAAATATATAACGTACTTTTTAAAATAACTCATTATACTCTACGAACTTTACTTATTGTCATAATACATAACCGTTTTCATTTTATTTGGTTATTTAACAACCGTTTGTAACAAACATTTGCACCGTTAGTCCTTTATACTAACGACCGTTTATACTTAACTCAAAATTTGGTTTTCATACGTTTTTGTCTGTTTTTCTTCTGTTTTTTGTCCGTTTTTCTTACGGGTGTTCCGTTTTTATACGTTTTCGCCCATTTTCTTATGTTTTTATCTATTTTAACAAAGGCAACGTTAGTCCATTTACCATCGCCACCACCCGCTATCACCCACCTCCACCAACGCCCACCACCTCCGCCCACCACCGTTACCACCACCACCACCACCTCCACCCACCATCGCCACCACCACCCACCGCCACCTACCAACACCCACCGCCACCACCCACCACTGCCGCCACCACCCACCGCCACCACCAACACCACCGCCTCCACCCACCATCACCACCACCACCCACCAACACCAACACCACCCACCGCCACCAACCAACACCCACCGCCAGCACCACCACCGGCTCTACCCACCACCACCACCCACCACCACCACTACCCATCGCCACCACCACCGCCATTGCTTCCACCCACCACCACCGCCACCACAACCCACCGCCACCACAACCCACCGCCACCCACCAACACCCGCCGCTACCACCACGACCGCCGCCACCACCATTGAACGCGTATCCAACTTTTAAAACATATAAGAAAATGGGCGATGGTGGTGTTGGTAGGTGGTGGTGGGTGGTGATGGCGGTGGTGGGTGGAGGTGGTGCGTGGTGGTGGCGGTGGTGATGGTGGCGGTCGGTGCCGGTGTGTGGTGGTGGCGGTGGTAGGCGGTCGTGGGTGGAGGTGGTGGGCGGTGGTGGAGGTGGCTGGTGGTGGCGATGGTAAATGGACTAACGTTGCCATTGTTAAAAACGGATAAAATCATATAAAAACGGACGAAAACGTATAAAAACGAAAAACCCGTAAGAAAAACGGACAAAAAACAGACAAAAACGTATGAAAACTAAATTTTGAGTTAAGTATAAACGGTCGTTAGTATAAAGGACTAACGGTGCAAATTTTTGTTGCAAACGGTCGTTAAATAACCAAATAAAATGAAAATGATTATGTATTATGACAATAAGTAAAGTTCATAGAGCGTAGTGAGTTATTTTGAAAAGTACGTTATGTATTTGTAACTTTTTCCCTAATTAATAGTGATGCTTGGTTAGAAGGAATGCAATCACCCATTACCCCATAGTGGGTAATCCACCATTCCTGAACAATTTGGGGGTAATGAAAATTTATCATATTGCATTCCTTTGCATTATCATTATCATTGCATTTCCCATTACCTCATTTCAACCAAGCGCCCCTTTAATTTTTTTTATGATTAATATATTTTATTGAGATAACCTTTTATCAGGGGAAAAGAAAGGAGGTAATTCTTTATTTAACCCAAAAGTACACACCCACTCACCCCATGTGACCCAAAATTATCCAATTTCCCCATATACCCCAAGGGCGACTGTATCCCAAAAATTCTTGGGCAACTGTCTCAAAAACGTGACACGTGTCCCTGGGTAGGTAGGATTTTTTTTTAAAATTTTTTAGAGTAAATTACGTATATAACCCTACACATTATTTTGTACATATTCCCTTAAAAAGATAAAACCCAGATCACAGATCCAAAACCCACATCCCTTCCACAAACAAAAAATACATCAAAAGATAAAGCCATCTCCATCCATCTTCATAAAAAATAACCACATAAACACACCCTAAAAAATTAATCGATATGTCCATTTCAGAAAAACAAACACCTCTCATCCATTTCTCTTGATCTATAGATCAAATAACACACAAACACTCCGGTGAACAAATCGAAGAACCGATGGGTTTGTTAATGATGGGTTTGTAGTTGGGATTTGACAGAAGTTGTATGCTATTGATGTGAGATGAGATTTTGATGTGGTCGATGTTGTTTGATATTGACAGTTGTTGATATTCGGAGATGAGAAGGGATAGTCGAGGTGGGTGGCGGTGACGATGGTGGGTGGCGGTGTGGTGGGCCTGGTGGCGGTGGCTGGTGATGACTGATGATGGTGGCGGCATGTTATTGTTGAGCATATAAGAAGATGTTATAATGGTGATGACTGGTGGTTATTGAGCATACCAGGAAATGATGTTTTCAAGGTTTTTTTTTTCCTGATGTGTTTGTTATGAAAAAGGAGATCTAATCTACTTTTATCTTACGTTATGTCATTTCTATCTATGGGTTACTAACTGTTCTAATGTAATGTTTCATGAAATATTTTTACTAGTAATGAAGAATTTGTACATTGGATTTAGAGTTTGAGTTAGCTAATTTGATATGTTTGAATGTTTGATGGTTGTGAAATTTGGTGGAGGGGATGAGAGGATTGTAGCAGAGGGGTGTTGGGTATACAAGTTTTAAAGCTATAGGTACAAAAGAAAGTGTGAGGGCATATACGTAATTTACACTAAAAGAAAATAAAAAATAATATAAAAAGATCATAGTTTTTAGCTAAAAGACAAAATAGTAAAGTCGCCCAAGAAAGTAGGTCCCAGTTGCCCAAGAAATTAGTGGGGTTAGTTGTACTTTGCAAGTACAAAGTGGGGACAACTAAAGGGACACGTGTCACAATTATGAGAGAGTTGCCCAAGAATTTTTGGGATACAGTCGCCCTTGGGGTATATGGAGAAATTGGATAATTTTGGGTCACATGGGGTGAGTGGGTGTGTACTTTTGGGTTAAATAAAGAATTACCTCAAAAGAAAGTGTTTGAGTTGACTAAAAGTTATTGTTCACTCTAATTTTCAACCGATCAAAAATACTTATAAAATGAAGGTTAAATTTTAGTGTTGGTGTAGTGTAAGTGTTTGTACTTCTAAACCGTGCTCTGGAGAATAATTTTGAGACAAATATACCATTTATGAGTAAACTTATGGCTTTTTGTACAATTTTGTGGTTTTGTTTCAATGTTAATTTTCATGAAAAAAAAAAGTTTTTATGAGCAAACTGCAAAAATCACGCCTCTAGTTTGACCAATTTGGTGTTTATGAACCACTGTGAAATGTTTTGGGCTTTTGGCGGGTGGGAGATTTGACCAGAGGCGTGTGTTTTTGTGTGCGTGCTATAAAAAATATTTTCTTCGTCTTATATTAAGTGTAACTACAGTCTCCACCAATCAAATATCATCTCTACCAACTAAAATCTCTTCTGATTCAGGGACGGACCCAGGATTTTTAAGAGGGTGTTGCACAAAAAAAAAAATGTTGGGCTAACTAAAGTTACATCGTAAGAAACGAAAGTAACAAAAACATTTTGGGGGTTGCATATAGCACAAAAACGGTAGTTTTAAATTTTTTTTACACTTCGTGATCTAAAATCGGGTGTAGCCCGAGCCACACCCGACAAAAATATGGGTCCGTCCATGTTTTCATTTGTTAGAATTCAAAATGAACACTTATACGAGACATTCAAAAATTGCGTTTTGGACAATTAATATGACGGAGTTAGTACGTTTTTAGCGTGTGTGAAAGCATTGAAGTGTTTAGGTGTTTGTGTTTGAATGGAGATGTAAGTAAAGATGAAGCGTTTGAACGAATGGTGATGAGACAAGTCGTAAGTTGGTGATATATGGAGTGCTGACTAGGATATTATACAAAACATGAAATTGAGGATGTTGAATTTCTAAATAACAATATCACCAATCAACTCTAAATAATTAAAAAAGTTAAAAATACTTAAAAGTCCAAAAACAATCTTATTACAACAGAAACTTGTTAACTAATATGATCAAAAACGTGTTTGCTTTAAGATAAAAAGTCTATTCGTTATATTTGTTTCTTCATCATTGTCTTCCTGCTTACTTTATTTTGAAATATATGAATATATGAATTTGTTGGCCCTAAAAAAATTATTTGTCGCGAAAATTGTCCAACTAAAAAACATGATTTACCAAAATATATAGTTATATATTTGTCACCATTGTGCAGGTAGCTTGCTAGTTTCTTTCAATATTTTTGTATTTATTTATCTGGGGAAAAATAGATGATTTTCTAGTAAATTATATTTTCGGCCGTGTTTATGAACCTTGTTTTATAACTAACATAAATATATCAGTCGTTTTTAGTTGGCGTTGTTATAACGCTTTTTTTTTAAAACTTTTTTCAATGTTTAGTTTATCCTTTATAATAGGTTTTTGTTTTGATGAACAAAATTAAGATGTTCAGTTTAAGTAATGTTTTTGGAATCTGAACAATTTCTGTATGTTATTGATCGTCGAAACAACTCCCAGTTTCGTTATTTCTTTGCAATGGAGTTATAAATGTAGCATAAGCACAAATGGAGGGCGCGGAACACTCGAACATAAACCTTCATGCAAAATGTTTTGAAAAACTGTGTAGTGTTCATTCGACTCACAGGGTTATACAATCTTGTATTATCTCTCACCATTTAAACCGCAAAACTATTGGGTTCAATATGGCTATTATAGGACTGTAAACTAAACAAATATCAAACAAAATCGAGTGTAGAGCCATTTGACCCGTTAGTAGACCAAACCTCCATTCAATAACATAAAATTTGTTGCCTTCTGACCATTTTTACCTGCACTTAAATTATACCCTTCTGACAACAACCATTTGACCCGTTAGTAGACCAAACCAACCTCTAAACAATAGTACAGACTCGTCATCTTATAGTCTTTGACAAGCATAAGTTTTATCAGAGACTTCACCCCATTAGAATCCATATAAGGTCTTTCTGACATATAGCAATCTTCTATTGTTATGAGATTATAGCAATCTTCTATTATTTACATATCATAACATGATTTCATTAGCCTATATAACTGTTCGCTTTACCCATGAGTGTTTTCAGCTTTAGATTCCAAAATATTGTTGGTTAGCTTTTCTTCAACAAGATCAAGTACTTTCACGCACCTTTCAGCCTTTGCAAACTGTTCTTGAGCAACCACGAGCTCCCTGCATCTTTCCCTCAGATCAACTCGGGCAGCCCTTTTAGCTATAATACTGCTGATTGGCTTGTCTTCAACAAGATCAAGTACTTTTATACACTCTTCAGCCTTCACACGCCGTTCTTGAGCAGCCACGAGCTCCCTACATCTCTCTATCAGATCAGCACGGGCAGCCCACTTAACCAAAGTGGTATTTACTTTCATTTCCATAAGCGAAGTGATTTTCTTCAAGGCTTCATTCCGTGTGGGAGGGAATATATATACAGAATCTGACAGAGGAGGCACGTTTTCAACCAAATATGACAGAGGAGGCACGTTTTCAACCAACTCTGTTTGTTCCCGCTTGATATCCAAGAGACTTTCAGCACGATTATCATACAAAACCTAAAAAGATATAGTAACAAACGTTAGACAAAAAAAAAGTATTTAGAATATATTAATTGTAAGATCAACAATATAAAACTTTTAGAATGGTTGGGACAAACTGGTTGGGTTGACGCGTTAGTATCTTTACTATATATACTTGAAACTCATTAAAAAACTTTTATCTAAGATGCACTTTTTAGGTTGCTTATATGTAACAAGCACAACCTAACTCGACCCATTTTGACCCACACTATTACTTCTTTTGAGTTGAGCCCATTTGGAAATGTTGTTTCGCCCAAACAAATCCAGCATTTTAGCAAGAAAGCGCGAAGTGACACGATTTTGTAACTTTGGGCTGAATTTGCCCCTTCTAATACAAGTCCAAGAAAAGTATAACATTGAGTTACGTAAAGATATTTCAGAGTGGATGTGTAGAAGGTTCACCATATGCCTAGTTGCATCTTTACTACGCCTTACAGGCTGCACCCTATTTCTGCTTCCATCTGGACACCCAAGTTTCATTTTTCGAATTGCATTTTTCGTCAACTTTCTTGCATCAGTTGTAGATTGGATACTTTCTCTCAGAGAGTCCCATTCTTCTTTCGCCACCTGTAAAAAAATAAAAATAAATAAATAAATAAATAAAAGAAAAAAAAGAAAAAAGATTAGCAATAATCTTGGGATAACATTCTATTATCATACAATAACTTCAGTATTAGTATGTGCAAGAGTGACAACTAAGTAACTAACAAACACCCTAATGTCATTTTCTGATACAATAATCATGAAGTGCAATTGCCATATCCTGTACCTTATCTTGGAGATGCGGTTTAAGTTTGGCAGCATACTTCTCGAGAACTTCTTTCCCCAGTTTCCAACAAACCGGCGAAGTAATCTGAAAGAGGAACAATGGATCAGTATTTTTATATTGTTTAGGACATGTAATTAGTAATCAATGAAAACATAATAACCAACTGGGCTAGCTCAGTTGGCCACCAAGGGTAACCGTGGGGAGGTTTCCTTGGAGAGGTCTCAGGTTCGAGTCTCACCACGGACCTTCAAGGGCCCGAAATAAATAGAAGCAAGAGTGGGGTTTATCCCCTAAGGAGAAAGATTCGAGGCTTGCATACTGCCCAATTGGATGTCACTGCGAGCTCGAATCACTAACTACTAACTCGTCGTTCAAAAAAAAAAGAAAGAAAAATCAATGAAAACATAATGATCACCTGATTCTCCTTTCTCACACTTGTGACTAGGGGATCTAGAAGCTCGAGATTGAGTGGCTCACTTTCCTCTANCTATATGACATAAAATCCATTTGTATACCATTTTATTCCCCTAATGTCCAAGACATTGAGATTATAAGCAAAGAAAGAGAATTCTTACTCAGCAACGGTTAAAAATTGCTTAAATAGTCTAATTATTAGTCCGTTCAACTGCAGGTCAGATTCCAGCACCGAATATGAAAAACCGCTTAATGTTTTGAGAACTTTAAACAATTTAGTATAGCATCCATCAGATGTAGAAGACAGTTTCTCGAAAGTAGTCACAGCCAGTTCAAAAAAATCCTGTGCACAAACAAGTAAAGGGCGGTTACTTGGGACTTAAATTAAAAGATAATTGAGATGTTTCATACCTTCATTTGTTCATTAGTGTATGAGGCATTTCCTTCCATAATTCTCAAGATATCACAGATGCAGCATGCAACTGAGATATTCACATCCATATCAAGATGTCTCAACAATTCTTTACCAGCCAGTGCCTCTATTATTGGATGCATTGCATATTTCATTGGTTCAGATAGCTTTTGCTTCCTTTTCCCCTTGTGTAGTTGCACTCTATGTAGAAGTTTCTCCATTTTCTATTACAATAACATACCAGATTGTTAGATGTGATAAACAACAATTAACATCATTAATTGGTTAGTAATCCATACAAACACATTAAACTCATGCGTCTTTTTGTATAAAATAAACATAAAATTATATGTTGAGAAAGCACTAACTTCAAGAACGTTAAGAAGTTCGGCAGTTGATGAAGGCAAAACTAATAGCCCCTTCCCGGCGTTCATCAGCTTGATGTCAAACGTAGATAATTTGGACGCCATTTTAACCAGCTTCCACTGTCCCTGCTTGAGGTCTAAGATTTCTTCTACGCCATCATCATAAAGCACCTAAAATATATATATGAACATATGTTAGTCTACATACCAGAATATATTGATAATGCTAATCATAACCTCAAAGAAAATGTACGTTAACATCACACCTTGTGCCTCTTGTTTCTACAGTCGAAGGATTTCACAACTCCTTGGTAATAACTGCAGTAAAAGATGCTCACATTAAAAGAACTGCATAGTACATAGATTCATGAATTTCACTCGGGTGCTATGATACTTACACTTTATCACTAGACCACCACACTTTTATCCTTCTGCCCACCAAGTTTTCACCATGCTCAACAGACTGAGCCTGAATCAGTATAGATATGCATGTACCAGAATACAATCAGTATACGGGAATAAAGAGTTGTTCATGTTTGTTTGTGGATGACTAGAATTTGAAGGTGGGAATTTCGAAGCTATATGGGTAAACGGGTCAATTTGGCTAAACTTTGCCTGTAACCGGTCAAATGGGAAAATCCTAAAATTTGTGAAAATGGAAATGACATGAATGGTTACAATGGTTAAAAGTCACTCAAAATGTGTTCAAAATCCTAATTCATTTTGTTTGAAAACTTGTATTCTCATTGTAAAGATTAGTTTCTAAAACGATACCTAACACACAAATTAATTCAAATTTAAGGAAAAATAATACAAATAATGTTTGTTGGTTGGCTCAATCTGTTTTGACCCACTCCAAAATACCCATTTTGACCCGTTACCCAACCTGACCGACCATTTTGCTGCGTCTAACTAGAATAGTTTTCAGAAGCAGGAGGTCTCCGTTTTTCCTTCACCTCTGTTACAATATTGGTTGGCATTGGTGGATCATCAGTTGAAAGGGTTTTCTTTTTATGTTTCTTAACATCTCCACAACGTCTTACAGCCTGCACCATATTTCTGCTTCCATCTAGACACTCAAGTTTCCTCTTACGAGTTACATCTTTCCTCAACTTGCTCGTATCTGTTGTAGATGGAATTATTTCCATCAAAGGACTGTAAAATTCTTCTGCCACCTGGAAAAGAAATGTGATTATTGCACATTGGGTAATTACTTCGTGATAGAAGTGATATCAATAATAATAATGTTATTTAAAAGCACCAAAATGTCATTTTATGATTCACTGTCACATGCAGCCACTTTTAAAATATTCAAGAAGATCAATGCCAAGATCTCGTACCTTTTTAGGGAGATGCGGTTTGAGTTGAGCAGCACACTTCATGAGAACATCTCTCCCTAATTGCCAACAAACAGGCGAAGAAGTCTAAAAGAGAAACAATACTTTAGTATATGAAGTAATTAGTGTTGGAATAGTGGATGCAAACATAATGATCACCTTGTTATCCTCTCGCACACTATTGACAAGAAGATCTACAAGCTTGTGATTCACTAGCTCAGTTTTCTCTATTATCATGGCCATAATTTGCTTCATCTTGATTACAACAGCCGCCGAATTGGAGCTTAAAAGTCAGAAGAAGATAGAAGACACTTAGTTGAGCTTAATAGTCTTCCACTAAATGACAAAGTCCCATTTTATTAGAGTTAATTCAATTATTTCAACTATATGAAAGAAACTTCATAACAACGAGCCATGAAATAGTTAGAGTGTTCAAGACTTTGAGTTTCAAAAGCATGAAGTGTTTTAGCTGGGGGTGTGCAAAAAACTGAGAAACCTAAAGAACCGAACCTGATGAAAAAGGATTGGGGCTGGTTTTTGTGTTAAAAACAAAAATAATGTATCGAACCAATCACCATATAATAATACAGTCATGGTTTTACTACAAGCATGTTTCAAGAATAAAAGACATTGGCAAGTATGCACTACTAGCCCAATAAAACGAAACCAAATAAGTGTTCATTTTAAAATTGGACTGATTTTAAAATAGAACAAGTCAAGCAAAGAATCAGAGTTCTTACTCAGCAACGGTCAGAAATTGTTTAAATAGTCTAACTATTAGTCCGTCCAGCTGCAAGTCACACATCATCACTGAAAAATTAGCGCTGCTTAATGTTCTGAGAACTTTAGTCATTTTATCATAGCATCCACCAGATGTAGCAGATAGCTTCTCAAATGTGATTACGACCAGTTCAAAAAAATCCTGTACACAAAGAAAAGGCGGTTACTTGGGAGTCGTACAGTACATTATCCCTAAAAGCTCATAGGTAATTTCATACCTTCATTTTTTCATCATTGTACAGTTCATGAACCATAATTCTGAAGACTTCACAGATGCAACCTGCAACTGAGATATTCACTTCCACATCAGGATGTCTCAACAGTTCTGTAGCGATCAGTTTTTTAATTGCTGGTTGCATTGCATGTTTCGTTGATTCAGGTGGCATTTGTTGCACCTTTTCTAGATGTTTCTCCAATTGCTATCATAATAATACACCAGAGTTAAAAATGGTTAATTGTCGCACAACAAAATGAGCCGAAATGAAAACCATGTTTAGTACCAAGATCACTCAGAGTGCTATAAACTGAAATACATGACAGAGTTGAACTTACAGGATTAAAAATAAATGTAATCAACTGAGCTGTGTAGCGTATTGGATACTCTAGTCATGGAAAAGGTACTCTAATTATTGAGCAAGTTTAAACTACCCTGAGCCTACAGGGGGTGTTTGGTTAAATCTTACTTAAGGAGCTTGTTGTGTTATCAAAACACAATGCTGTTTTGAGTGCTTGGATGGAGTCAAACAGCTTAAGCTTGCTAGCCTATGTTAAAGCTGTTTTTGATACACTAGCTTTTAACTTATGTGAAACATTCCCCATATCTTGCTCCTCGACCAAAAGTGTTGGTCATTTTTAGTCATCTTACCATTACTACATGTTCATACCGCATAAACTTACACAAAGACTATCTCATGCATTGTGCACTGTGTTTTGATACAGTAATATGCATACGCTGCCTGATGTCAAAAAAGCTTAACCAAACACGTGTAATCAATTTTATAATAACCTACCTGAGAACATACAAAAATCATTCGCTAAACAAGTCTCAGCTTTTATGGGTTTGCTTGGTTTTTCTGCCTATTTGCTTATTTAGGGGTAAAATAAGCAGTTTCTGATAGTCGCAGGTAGAGAGCTGCTTATTCTAAATTGCTTCTTTGAGATGGAAGCCAAAATCAGTTTTTTAACCTCAGACCTCTTATAAATTATGTTTTTATATATCAAATTATACAATTTTGACATTTGTTTGCAAAAGGGGTGTTTGGATTAGTTAATTTTGCCAACTTATGAGCTTATATGAACTTGGAACTTTTTTCGTTATATGAGCTTATCAAGTTGAAGTTATGGACTTAATTAAACCATAATCTCAAGTTGATAGACACATAATCCCAAAAACGTGATTGCAAAAAGTTTTCCATATTTAAATAACCTCATATACCGGCAAAACATGCTAATCCAAATACCATTTCCTGAAACCAAATGCACAGGCAGAAAAAAAATAAGCAATCCCGAACACCCTCAACCCAAACAAACAGCAATTAACATGATTAAATTACTTGAATCCGTACAAAACCATCAAATTCAAGCTCATGCTTTTATACAACATTTTCAACTTTCAAATATACAGGAATGGAACCAAGACAAACTTGACCACATACATTTAAGAAAAACTAAACAATGTTACGTGTGAGACCAAGTGCATTTAGAAAAAAATCGATGAGTTTTACAAAAATTAATTACCACTGCGCCGCAAAAGTTCATGGCGCCCGGGACCTACCCTGATTATATCTTCTTCAATATCAAATCCCAAACCTCACTTCAAGCCTCATTTTAAGATTCACGCACCGCAAACCTAAGCCCAACAACATTTTAACTTTCAAATATTTAACATTTCCCATTTCTTTTTACACATACTAACCACTTACATTTTCTCCTAACAACAAAAAGCTACGAACAGTAAATCAACAACCATTGCAAAAATAACAAAAGATTAA
Source organism: Artemisia annua (assembly GCA_014162995.1). Classification (NCBI taxonomy): domain Eukaryota; kingdom Viridiplantae; phylum Streptophyta; class Magnoliopsida; order Asterales; family Asteraceae; genus Artemisia; species Artemisia annua. Next base: position 23,506 of record LBNU01000510.1, read on the forward strand.
TGGGTCTAGTTATGGGTATATTTGAGTCTCTCCAAATATTACAGACGAGTCGTTATTTGATAACCTGACCAAAATCCATCTAAACCTGGACCCAGACCTAAAGCATCTAAAGCAGTGACCTGATCCGACCCGTCTATTTTGCACCTCTAGCGGGTACGATGCTAGTATACAAGAAAAAACATCAACAAAATTAGGCATGTGTTTAGGCCTACCAATCATTTCTCAATATTTACTAGCGGATGAGTCTACTTCTAGTGGATGAGTCCATGGGGTTCCCGCGGGTGCCCGGGAACCCCATGGACTTTTTTGATGTAGTGTTAATTTTTGAAAAAAACACCGATATGTATCTTAAATGCACCCGGTTCTTTGAAATATGTTTCTAGTATTCTTTGAAATGTGTTTCTAGTAATGGTTCAAAATATTTTGTGCACCCGATCATATTTGGTCTCAGTCTCTGCCCAGACCCAACCTATCTAGACCCGGGCCCATTTAAAACCATGTTTCTAGAGACCCTTCTAGACCCAGACCCATTTAGACACAAACCCACCTAGACCCGTGAGCCGAACCAACCAGTTAACAAGAATAAATCAACATTTGCACGGTACGATGCTAGTATACAACAATAAACATCAACAACAAAACCATCACATTAACAAAATAACAAAAATGAATAACTATAAAAAAAAAGTCCCAAACAATAACCTGAAGAACATGAACAAGCTCTTTGCCAGCAGCAGCATTATTATTAATCAACTCAAATGTAAAATCAGATGATGACGTGTACCCCATTTAACTGTCAAATTAATTTAATAACAACCCATTAATTAATTAATAAATTTTTAAAATGTGATCGAGTTTATTTGAAGGTATAAGTACTAGTAATAAAGAACACTACTCACACTCTTTTTACCTTTCTAGATTCTTTTTAAACTTGTGGAAACTTTTATATAATAAAGAAAAAACTTAATTGCATTTTTGGTCCCTGTGGTATGACCAAATTGCAAGTTTGGTCCTCAAAACTTTGAAAGTGCAACGATAGTCCCCATTTTGAAGTTTGGGTTGCATTTTTGATCCCTGATCTGTGTGAAATGACCAAATTACCCTTGTCTTCTCTGAAGAAGACAAAGGGTATTTTAGTCATTAAACTTTATCCATGGACCAAAAATGCAACCAAAAATTCAAAATGAGGACTATCACTGCACTTTCAAAGTTTTGGGGACCAAACCTGTAATTTAGCTATACCAAAGGGACCAATTGCGCATATCTCAAATTAATTTTCCAATACACTGTACGTCTCACAAAATTTTTTTACCTAACTATTTATGTTTATTTCAAAAAAGTGTTTAATTTTTATCTATTAATAATTATTATGACTGATTTTCTATTTTATCCATATAACAAACTTGCATTAATTACTCATTTTTACTTTGCAAAATAAAAATAGAGTTAAAAAATGATTTTTTATCGATTAAAACTTGCATTAGTTACAAATATTATAATTTATGTATATTTTGTTTGTGGACACCCTTTTCGAGACATAGAGAGTACTATACATTAGAGAAGCAATAAGTATTTAGTTATGCATAAAAGTATATCATACTGCAGAATGAAAGTGAAAACAATAATGAGTATACCAAATTCAAATTTTAAGTATCTTTATCGAGAACAATTATATTAAAACGAGGAGTAGTAAAGGACTTAGGATAAGCTTGGCCGATAAAAAAGGAGTAAACACACGTTTTGTTGTTTTGTTTTGATTTTTCATGGACTTTTAGTAATTAGAACGAAGATGTAATGTATCTCAGCGACTCGACCATTCATACGAGAATGAGGAACAATATCTGAGAGTGTTGTTAGAACGACCCTCATTTCAACTACAGTTTCAAACTTTCAAATACCAAAATAAAAATCATTTTCATTACAAGGTCTTAGACTAGCTTATATTACATTAAAAGATGTATATGGAAAATTGTGTTCTAAATTTCGGTAACGTTATCATCCAGGCATCTATAACTTTTGTAAGTCCCCATTATCATCAAATTTCGGTAACGTTATTGTTGATACAAAAGTTGGGCGTTCCTTGTTTGGGTTCCTGTTCTCGTATCAATTAGATGATAATGCTTGGGGACCTGCGCACCATGAAAGCAACAAACACCGTTAGGCTTATCGAGGGATTGTCTCCCCCGATTATCCTCCGGCGTGAGAGTAAGTAATCGAATTTAGGGTTTGTGAAGAGTTTTAGGGTTGTGAATCGTACCTTTGACGAAAGCTATGATGCCCTATTTATATACACGTAACCGATAAGGTTTCGTGCTCCTCACTCTTTGGTGTATCCACCGATATTATCTCTATTATTTAGGAGATATTCCCTATCCGTTCCATAAATAATCGTTGGGCTTGGGCCTCGTGGGCCAAAGCCGTATAACTGGTAGTCCAGTTATTGTTAAACTGGCTCACGCGTAGTGGGCTTACCTATTAGTATTGTTTACTAATCGGGCTCATGACCCGGTGTAGACTATACGTCATCATGTCCCCCCAGTCTAGTGTGCGCAAGGTAAGACTTGCGGATGCTAGACTATTAGAAGCAGCGGTAAGCGTGGTGGGAAAGAATCACATTTTCCCGCCAAAAAAAATGGGATTCTATGTATCTAGTCCCAAAAATGCTCCACGTATTTCTTAAAATACGTGAAAGTGCGCGTACCTGTTTGTATTCCAGCCACACGATGGAGATAGTGGAATCCACGTGTCATCTATCCAAGGTGAAGGGTAACCCTATATAAAGGGTTTCGTTTTTACTGTGTCAACCACAGTGAAAAACGCCATTTTCTTGCTTCGTAAGAACTATTAATCAAGAAAAACAGAAACTACAAAGGTAACCGTGTGTGCGTTTGCGTAGTAAAAATGGTACGCCAATTAGAAGAGTTTCTGTCTGAAATGGGTGAGGATGAACTACGTAAGTTCACCTCTGATTACTTCATTCCTCTGGATGTGCATCCGGTTGTACCGGAGTCCAATGCATGTATAGCAGATTTCCCTAAGGGGAAAATAGGGGTATACACGCGCTTCTTTGAGTTTGCGAACCAGCGCGTGCCCATATCCTTATTTTTGAGTGACGTGCTCAACTACTATTGCTTGCATATCTCTCAGTTGCACCCACTAGGTGCAGCAAAAATAACCAACTTTGAAGTAAACTGCCGTTTGCTTGCCATCAATCCGACCATAAACCTTTTCCGCGCATTTTACCACACATCGTGGTCGAATGGGTGGGTAACTTTTTCGAAGCGCGCGGGGCGCTATCAATGTTACACCAAGAAGGTGGATGCCCTCAGGGATTGGAGAGAAAATTTTTTCTGGATAGATGATAGGGTTTTTACATCACTTTCTGAGTTCTATACTCAAGGGTCACTTCCAAGGGATGAGCGCCCGGATCCCGGTACGTACAGCGAGGAGGATGCGGAGACCATTAACGCGAACCGCATCCCTATCGTTCCGTACCCTGAGGAGTTTTTAGTCCACATGGGGCTTAGTCGTAACTATTTCCTCAGTGGTGGAGAAGTGCCAATCTTTCTGGATGGGAACGGCCGGGGTGGGTGCTTATCCTTTCTTTGTCTTCGTATAATGTAAGCGCCCTTGTAACTTGTTTTTTAGCAACTAACTTGTTTTTGTTTGTTCATGCATTGCGCAGAGATGGACTTGTTCGCGGTGGTGAAGCTGGCGAAGCCCACACAGGTGACTGTGGGTGTGCGCCCCCTGAGGGAGGGTGAGTTGCCCGTCTTGGAGGCAACAGCTGGTCGCCTTTTGGAGTTTGCGCAGGGGGAGGCTTCTGATGCTTCGCACCCCATTGTGAATGCTACTCCTGTGCAAACTGTTCCTGCGCAGGAAGTGGCAGTTCCGGAGCCCGAGCGCGCGGAGTCGTCTGGTAGTGTCAGCGTCGTCAAAGTTGACACTGACTCAGAAGAGGAGCGCCAAGTCGCAAAGCGCAAGGCTGCCGAGGATGCTGGTGAGGGGACTTCTAAGCGCAGACGTCGTGCTGTTGTTGCAGACGAGTCTACGGAAGAAGAGGCATCAGAGTCTATGGATGCGCAGAATGTCATTGAGAATTCTCCTCCTAAGTAAGTGTTATTCTTGTTGAACATTTATCTTATTTCCTTCCTCTTTGCTGTCTAACACCTTTTTTCCTCTCTTATGTAGGAATGATGCTGTGGAGGATGATACAGTGTCTGTGGGTGATCCGTCACAGACTACTCCTCGTCACTTGGAGGAGCCAGCGGGGTCGAGTGGAGAGGTGTCTACGCCACTTCTGATGGAGGAGTTGGCTGCATCTGCTGGTCGCCAGGCTGAGCTAGGTACTCAGCTTAAGGCACGGTATGCCGCTGAGCGCAGTAGCCTGGCGCATAAGGATGAATAGATTGCCCAGCTGAGAGCGCAGTTAACTGCTGTGCGAGCAGATGTAGAATCCACTACTGCCTATGCCAGGAAGATTGCTGACGAGAAGCTGGGTGTAATGGTGGAGTTGGAGCGTGAACGCGCTGCTGCAAGTCAGCACAGAGTGAACTCTATGTGGGGGTTGAGGTATTTGGAGCAAAACAGAAGCAAACATTTCGCTCAACTTAATGAGTTCCGCAAGCATGTGGAGGCGGCTCTGAGGGCGCAGGAGGGCAAGCTGCGCAAGTTGAGTATTGAGTATGATGAGGAATTGTATCCTCATCTTATGTCTGCTGTTGCTGAGCGCAGGTATTCACCTTTCTGTTTTTTCTTATGTTAAATGTCTTTATGTTTTCTAATACGTACATTGTTTGTACTTATAGGTGGTTGATTAGCCATGGGCTACGTTTGGCTGCCTTATGCACTCTGGAATCCCCAGAGGTTGTGGGAGCCTTTGGAAAGGTTGTGGAGTGCGCTGTGGCCCGTGACAAGGCGCAAGCTGTGGAGGAGCTAGATAGGAGCAAGTTGTTGACGGTGCCGCTCGCAGAGGTGCCTGGGTACAAGGCTGACTCCTATGATGAGCTCGTGGATGCCATGGAGAAATTGAAGCTGTTGGAGCTTCCTCATATTGGGCGATTGGAGCGCGACCAGGACCAGCCGATCAAAGTAATTATGGAGGGGTTGGTCCTTGGGAGGCATCTCTTGGATAATGCTGAAGAGCAGCCCGATTATTTTCTGAGGCCAGATGAGTCGCTGCTGCACGTGCCCATATTTACACGCCCGCGAGACATTCTCAACCCCTTCGCCATTGATAAAGAAGTCCCGTTGAAGGAGTGTTTAGAAGCTCATTTAACCAGGGCTGCCCAGAAAAGGGGTGTAAAGGGGAAGGCTATACTCTGTGGTGTTGGTGCGGCCCATCTTCCCCGATCTGATGGGATTCCCGTTAGCGTGCCAACGGTGTCTCAGGAGGATAGTAGCCTTTTGAATAGGCTGAGTAGGGTTGGGGAATTGTCATCCACAGCTAACAGCTCCAGTCATAGACGCGCTCATAGCGCTTAGGGATCATCATTTTTTTTTGTAAACTCATGGTTTAGTCTTTATCTTTTGTGTTCAGGTTGTTTGTCTTCCCAATAGTTACACCATGTTTGGGCAAATGTGTATTAAGTTCGTAACTTAATAAGTGTATATGAATAAGAATCCATGAGTTGAAAATAGATAATCTGTTGTATTTGTGTTTGAACTTGTTGTTCTGCGTGAACTTGTTTATATATGAAGTTCTTTTTTGCTCTTGGCGTACTTATACTTTTTCAAGTACTTATGTTTTTTGAACTCATGGTTCGCGCATATCTTTGATTGTCTAAGTATGTCTTAAGAAAAATCATAATACGAATTTCCTTAAGTAATTTCCAAAGTCGTGTATGGAATTTTACTGACTTAGATAAAAAAATCCATAGTCGTCTATGAGCTTTTATAGATTTACTTGTCGTATTAAATTTTAAGAATCAAGAGTCTTGATTTTCTAAGTTGTTAAACGCGCACAGTGTGCCCTATTGTGCATCCATCGTGGGATTGCGCAAGGAACTTGCGTCAACGTCTTGAGCGCAAGGTGTTTAACAAGGATTCGTAATCCAAAGTTGATGGGTTTGCAACCCTCTTACTCAACGAGTTGTTTAGTAGGTTAACTCATCCTTTTTACCAACGTGGGTATTAATTAGTGCATGCACGCCATGTAGGCTGAAGGTAACGCGACCAACACATTGAAATATAAACAGTATTTAAATAACAATGTAAAAATTTTGTCGCGGAGTTAGCTAGAAACCGCGAATGTTTTATTGATACTTGCAAATTTGTAAAAGAAAATACTTATCTAGATAAGACTTAAAAATAAAATTACATGGATCTTTATTGGGGCACTTTCTAAAGTGCTTGAGTGTCCCTGCTGGGCCGTAGCCTATTCTAAAGATAGCATCACTTAAGATTGTGAACGTTCCACGTTCGTTCTAGCTCGTGTCCATCTTTATCGCGTAGCCTGTACGCTCCCTTTCCAAGTGCTTCAATGACCTCGTAAGGTCCTTCCCACTTTGGTCCTAGCTTTCCAGTGTCTTCTACACGGCTTGAGTCGTTTTCGCGGTATACGAAGTCACCTGGTCTGAATGAAGTGTTGCGCACTTTGGCATCATAGTATCCTTTCATTCTTGACTTGGCTTTCTCTTCGCGTATTGCTGCGCGTTCTCGTCGCTCTTCCAATAGATCTAAGTCTATTCGCCGCTCATCATCATTGGTTGCAGAATTGACTTCCGCAGTGCGGATAGTTGGCATTCCAATTTCAGCTGGTATGACAGCTTCTATTCCATAGACCAAAGAGAAGGGAGTGTCTCCGTTGCTAACCTTGATCGTAGTTTGGTGCGCCCAGAGAACATGTGATAGTTCCTCTACCCATCTTCCTTTGTGTCTGTCCAGACGCGCTTTGATTCCTTCACCCAGGCTTCTATTCGCGCGTTCAACCAGACCATTTGTTTGTGGGTGAGTTACTGACGCGAAGTGTTGCTTGATGTTCAGCTGTTCGCACCAATCTTTGAACGGATTGTCACGGAATTGTTTTCCGTTATCTGAGATGATTTCACCAGGTAGTCCAAAGCGACATACGATGTTATCCCATACGAATCGCTTGACTTGGTTGCCCGTGATTGTCACCACTGCTTTCGCTTCAATCCACTTCGTAAAGTAATCTATTGCCACAATGAGGAATTTTAATCCTCCTGCAGCAACCGGGAAGGGTCCAGCAATATCTATACCCCATTTGTAGAAGGGCCATGGTGCTGTTATCGGTGTTAATTCATGCTGTGGACGGCGCGGGATAGGTCAGTGAACTTGGCAGTCGCTGCATTTGCGCACCAAGTCTCATGCATCTCGGTGCATAGTGGGCCAGTAATATCCTGACCTTAGCGCTCGCGCCACAACAGACCGTGGTCCTGAGTGCATACTGCATGAACCGGCGTGGATCTCTCGAAGTACGTAATCTGCCTGAAGGGGTCCCACACATCGAAGCCATGGTTGTAAGAATGAGCGCCTGTATAAGACGCCATCTCTAAGCTCAAATCGCTGCGCTGTGCGCCGTTGATGAGTGTGTAAATACTCATCATTTTGATCCCATTTGAACTGCCAAAACATCCAAAAACACCCAAATATGCATCAAAATAGTGAAAATATTCCAAAAGTGTGTTTTATAAGTTTCAGATGCAAAAAGATCAAAAACAGATGAAAAACAACCAAAGTTTGCATAATTGGCAGTTTCAGTCCCTCAACTATCAAGAATTGTCAAAACTAGTCCCTAAGTACTTATTTTTAATAAAAAGTCACCAAAGGTCCTTTTGAAACCACAAATAATCATATTTAGTCCTTTGGTGTGAAATTTCATAAAATTGTTTAGTCCCTGCATTTTGCAAAATTGACAAAAATGGTCCCTGGGATTTAAAAAACTTTGAAAAAATCAATTTTGGTCCTTGTGCTACTCATTTTTGGCAGGAATGGTCCTTGGGTGAAAAGTTTGGTGAATTTACAAGAATGGTCCCTGAAGTTTCACAAGTTGGCAGATTTAGTCCCTGGAGGTGTAAAAATGGAAATTATCATCTATGGTCCTTATACTATTCACACCTGGCAAAATTCACCCTTGTGACAACTTTGGATAATTGGCAAAACAGGTCCCTCCATTTTCAGAATTACAACTATGGTCCTTGTGATAATTCTACAAACCAAATGGACTCCCTTTGTATTATAAACCCAAAAACAAACACAAGCCCATCCAACCCTTACCTTGGCCCAACACCCATACCAGCCCAACACCCTAATCACAAAACCAGATACCACCATACCACCTCTTTCCCTCCCTCATCACAAAACCAGATACCACCATACCACCTATGCAAAACCACCTTATCCCACCACCACTTGCTACCCATCACCTCCAACCGCCCAAACCAACCCCCACTATCCTCAGCATTTAATGCCACCCCCCAATTGCACTCCACAGGCCAAATTAGCTATAAAACCTTTTTCCCGCCAAAATCAATTAACGGCCAAGATTGATCCTTTCACATCCAAGGGCTCAGAAATAGAGTGGGAATGAGAGAGAAGCTTCCCTCAGTGCTTATAAGTCAAGAAAAAGTGAAGATAGAGGTGTTAGTTAGTAGCTGTAGTGTAGATTTTAGTTTTCTATGTCGTTTAATGTAATTTTCCATGTTCAGTGTAATTTTTAGTTTAATAATGTTGTAATCAATTATTTCAGTACATTTTAAACTTTTGTCAATCTTTAATCTCAGTACTAAGGACAAATTTCAGTTTATGTCAATTGTGTTTAAAAATCTCAATCCACTTTTATGTTGTTAAAAGCTATTGTTTATTGGTCCTTTAAGCTCATCTAAGTCACTGAGTATCTTTTCTAAGCTTGTTAAGCCCTTTATTCAGTTCTTAGTCAAAAATATAAAAAATAGCAAAAATATCAAATAAATAGCAAGAAAATAAAAAATTCGGTGAAGGAGAAGATTGAAGCAAAGAACAGGGTTGATTTTGGATTGCAGTGGTATTAGTGCCTCAAGGGAGGCTTTAGGAAGTGTATTTGATCCTTGGTACCTTATTTCTCAGCAGGATCAACTTGTGAGTCCATTTCACCAATCTTTGCATTTTTACTGTAGTTGTGCCCTCTAGCTTATCTTTCTGTATCTTTGTGCCTATTTGATGTAAGTAAATGGGATTATTGCTTAATGACATGTACTTGTTCATTAGATAGTATTGTTGCTCAGTTTTCCATTTTCACTGTCCAAAAGGCATATTGATGATTCATGGATATTTGTTGTTATCAGTGGGATTTTTGTGCTTAAATAAGTTCATGATATCATATTATATACTTTGGAATCATTCCCATTTGGTTTGAAAATCTCATTTTCACTTTCTTAAAGGTGTGTTTGGTTTAAGGTCTTCCACTGAGTTCCAGTGGGATTTGGTTATTGTTTTTGGTTCATACATGGTTCATTAGGTCTCATTAGCTCAGTGAAACCATAAAATCCAGTGACCTTTTGAATCCAACCTTGCATACATTGTTAGAAACTAGGACCTCATAATCATCACATCAGGGTTAAATTTTGTTTAGTTTGCTTAAAATAGTTCATTGTAGCTTATTATAACTTATTCAGTCACCTAGGATTAATCTAATCTCATTTTAGTCAACATAGGTAAAAATCTAAAAAAGTCAAAAAGACCTGTACTGTAAAATGGGACAGTTTGCAAATTCAAGTCTAGTGTTCTTTGTTGTTTGGAAATGAATAACAATTGTTGTTTTCTGTTCTATGGTTGCTTGTGCATCTGAATCAATAGAAATATTTGATTTTCAAACTCATTTGCTCATTTAATTTTGGCCTTGAAAGTGCCTGGTTGAGAGTTTACCTCCCCTGTACCATCCATTAGTTCAGTTTAACCCAGTTTTCATAAGCTTCCATAATCCTCAATAGTGGGTTTCACCCTTAGTTTTTTAGTTTTTTAGATAGCTTACCAGCTTATTTTTCTATACCAATGCTCATTTTGTACCCTGGGTCTCTTGCCCTTAGCTTATTTTAGCCCATAAGTCACCCTCACCCAATCCTTTATACTGAGTGATCAGTATATGAAGCCAAGTTCATAAGCTCATTGTGGCTTATCCAGTGGGTCCCACAGTGTGAGCTTGGGATTTTTGGAAAGCCCACCCACCAAACTTTAAGGTTCCAATCTCTATTTGTCCTTCCTAGCTTATTTGATAAGCTAGATTTGGGCTTAAAGATTCTTGCAGGCCTGCTTGGTCTGAGTGCATTTTGGAATTGCTTATTTGATCTTTTTGGCTTATTTAGTTTGGTTCACTTGTTGATTTAACTTCATTCCAGTTCCCACAAGCTGTTTACAGTTTATTTTCCAGCTTTTGTGCACTGTACAACTTATTTAGAGCTTAAAACCTCATTTTCAAGCTAAAAGCTCAACTGTTGAGCTTATTTGTTTGCACACTGCTCATTTTTAAGCCCCATAAAAGTTGTCTTCACAAAAGTTTCTTATTTTTAGTTGTTTAATAGTTTTCCAAAAGAAAAACCAGAAAAATCCAATTTAAAATTAAGTGATAGTTTCTATTTAATATTAATTATCTTTTTAATTTTCCTTTTTAGCTTTTGTTTAATTAATTTGCATTTTTATATTTTTATTAATTTCCTTACATCTTGTAGTATTTCTAGTAATTTTATTAGATTTTTATATTTTCATTTAGTATTTATAATAATTAAAAATAGTTAAATTAGTTTTAATTAAAAAGCCAAAAATAAAATCCTCTACTGTTTAATTTTAATCACTAGTACTTTTTTATATTTTTCCTAGGTTTTATAAATCATTTAGTATTTTTAGAAATTAATTTCATAATTGTTACTGTTCATTTTCTATTTTTCTTAATTAAATTAGTTTAAATAGGTTTTAATTAGTACTTAAGTAAATAATTAATAAAATAGTGTAATAATAGTATTTATAAACTTTTTATAATTTTTTAGGATTCCTGTAATGGTTAGTTAGTTTTATAAAATATTTCATAATTTTCTAAGTCATTTTTAGTATTATTAGTAATTTAAATTAGTTAATTAGTTAATTAATAAGTAATTAGTAATTAATTAATATTTAATTCAGAAAAAGACAAAAAATACATATTTTTAGTTTTTATAATATTTTTAAGTTATTTTAGAGTTTTTAAAAATAAATTTTCATTTTCTTAGTTTTATTTATTATTATATTACATTAACTTAAATAGTTATTATAAGTATTAAATAGTTTTAATTAATATTAAATAATAAAATAATCAAAAAAATATTTTTCTTTTTAATTTAATTTACTTTTTATATTAAGTTTGTAAAAGTTTCATTTTCACCCCCTTAAGTTTAAAATTGTGCAAAACTCACCTTTTCTTCTGTTTGTAAACATTTCTGATTTTCAATTTGTTTATTTCTGTAATTCTGTATTTGTTAATACTGTTTATTATCATTCCAAGCAATCATTAGTGTAAAAACCAATCCAAATCTTTATCTGGTTACTTTCCTCAAATCACTCATTCCAGAACGTTTTCCCAAAACACAATTTCAATCTCGTCGGGATATAACGACCCGGGAATACACTGTGCTTACACCGGATCATTAATTGATCACTCTCTCCCTCATTTGACTTAGTTGACCACACCTGGTTGACTGGTTAGTTTGGGAGGAGTCAGCCGTATTCGTCGAGCTTCTTTCTGTTCTTTGGGTAGTATACCCTTGCTGATGAAGTCCACAATAGGGGTCATCCATGTAGGGCCTTCTTCTTCTATAACTGTGGATACTTCCATCTCGGAGATTGACTTGTCTTTTAGGATTTTGACCAATACTTGTTTTGACAGATGTGCGAAACTTGTAGACGCGATTTTGCTTAATGCGTCTGCTTTCTTGTTCTCCCCTATAGGGACTTGTGTTATTGTGAATCTGTCAAATCCTTGGATTAAGGATTTTGTTTTTTCAAGGTATTGGATCCTGTTTTCCTCCTTGGCTTCGTATTCTCCGGACACTTGATTGGCCACTAAACGGGAATCTACGTTTGCTTCTAGGTTGCACACACCCATTCGTGTTGCGATTCGTAGTCCAGCGATTAGGGCTTCGTATTCTGCCTCGTTGTTCGTGGCTGTGAATTCGAAATGTAAGGCGTATGTAAATTCCATTCCTTCTGGATTGGTAAGAATGAGCCCTGCGCCTGAGCCATCTATGCATGAAGATCCGTCCGTAAACAGGATCCATGGTTCTTGTAGTTCCACCTTGGGTGGTTGAGTTATATCCTCACTTTCTGGCTTTTC
>LBNU01000510.1:36928-51069 GCA_014162995.1 Artemisia annua
TGACTAGCCAACTAATTCCGCCCCACTCCTGTCAAAAACGAAGATTTTACTTGCCCTTTCTAAAAAAACATAAAAATACAAAAATATATCATCCTCCACCCTTAACTTTAATTAGAGTAGTTTTTGGGAGCCTAACGAACACTATTCCCGCTGACCGAGAACGATCAATCCGCTACGTTGCCCCATACACTATACTACACGGCAGGCTTACACTGCCTGGTGGGGATTGTAAGCCTCTTGAGATCCCCTTGAGAATTAAAACAAAGTGCGTAAGCTGAATCCCTACGCATCAACTAACTTTCCATTGGCTGTAGTTAATCTCCGTCTTTCTTGGCAGCGCCTTGTCTGACAAAGATATACAGCGCTGTTTACTGCCTTCTATCTGTCAATAGCTACTTGCCGCTTTACTGGCCCCCATAGAGTTGCGATAAAGTACATTATCAACTCCTCCCCTGGTCGGGGGTGCCAACTAACTTGGGGAGCGCTGCCTATTGTTTGTTTGGAGTGCTGCAACGCTTCCTTCGCTTCGGCTAGTCCAGCGAAAGTCTTCCCTTTTTTGTGCACTATTCTTGAGTGTTTTAAATAGTCTAGTGACTATCCGCCTGACTTGGATAGGAATCTGGTAGACGGCCAATTTCCATTCTGAAGCGATTGGCCTTCCCTTGAGCGTACGGCTGGTGAAGGAAGTTGTATGACCGCTTCAGTCTTTTCAGGGCCATGCCTTGCATGCCATCTGTTTGTCTATTAAGTTCCTAGGAACATTGCCTTCTGTAGCTGTAGCGCCAAAAGTGCACTTCTTAGGATTTAGCTTCATATTGATTTTCCGTAGTGTTTTGAATGTTTCTTCAATATCGCGCACTACTTCATCCTCAGTATGGCTTTTTATAACCAGATCATCAACGTAGACCTCCAAGTTGCGACCCACTTGTTTTTCGAACGCATTATCTACCAAGCACTAGTAGGTAGCTCCCGCATTCTTTAGCCCGAAGGGCATCTTTGTGTAACAATAGACGCCTTGGCTCGTATGGAATGCTGTTTTTTCCTCATCTTCCTTAGCCATTTGGATTTGGTGGTATCCTTTGTATGCGTCCAAGAAGCATTTGAAAGGATATCCACATAAGGATTCTACCTTCCAGTCTATTTCTGGTAGTGGATAGCAGTCTTGAGGGCATGCTTTGTTTAGGTCCGTGAAGTCCACGCACATTCGCCACCTGCCATCGCTCTTTTTTACCATGACTGGGTTAGATAACCAATCATGGTAGTAGACTTCTCGCATAATTCCTGCGTCCACAAGTTTGTGTACTTCCTCTAGGATGGCCTTCGCGCGCTCTGGGGCCTGGCCACGCTTCTTTTGCCTTATTGGCGGATATCCTTGTCAGATTTCCAGTTTGTGCTCTGAGATTGACCTAGGTACGCCAGTCATATGCTTTGGCTCCCATGCGAAGACATCCAGGTTTTTCTGCAGGAGTGCGCACACAGCTGTTTTCCCTTTATCTGATAGCGAACCTCCAATTGACACATGTTGTTCAGGGTAGTCGGGGTGTATTGCTACTTTCAAATTTGGGATTTTGGCTGTGGCATGTTCCTGAGTGTTCGTTGCTGATGAGACGAAAAGTGTTACGCTTTTAGGGGGTCATTTAAGCCCTAATTCGTATAAATGTGATCAAATATTGCCCTAAATCGTTCCTTTTGTCATTTTAGGTACTTTTGAGAAGAATTCTGGAAAACATGCATATTCGGACGTTTTTGGAGCATAAAAGTGAAGAAAACGACAAAGTCTCAAAAGATGAAGATCTACAACCTGACGGCGTCAGAAGTCACAAGGTGACGCCGTCAGAAAGTCTTGACAAAAGAGTGGAATCCAATTATCAAATGACGGGCCAGAGAAAATTTGGGATTTAACACCTGACGCCGTCAGGTGTTAGGAAATATAGGCCGTCAGGTTATAAATTAAAGAGTGACGGCCCAGAAGGTGTTATAAGGTGACGGCGTCAGAAGTGGATCTAGGCCATCCGAGAAACCTAATGACGGCGAGCTGACGGCGTCAGCCCTTATAACCTGACACCGTCAGAGTGTAAAATCTATATATAGTTTTCTAATTTTCATTCATTAGTGTGGAACTTTGTGGAGAACTTTTAGGGCAAACCCTAAAGACGAATTTTCTGTACTTTTTAGGGTTTCCAACCCTTGGAACCCTCATGCTTAATTAAAGATAAGTCTTCACTTTAATTCAATCAATATGTCTATGTGTTGGTTGATTATCTCTTTTGCTTGTCTTTTAATTAACATGTGTAGCTAAATTCTCTTGTGTTTGCTTAGATCTAATGAAACCTAACTATTAATTATTGGTTAATTGATGTGTTGTTGTTTGTTGGGATGATTGTTCCATCAATGTTAGGCTCAAGAAAACTGGCCAACCTCCTTTATGGTAACGTGCTTGAACGTCTTGGGAAACATGTAGCCAAGGCATACTAGGCTATTAAGGTAGTATTTAACGCATGAGCCACTGTTTACAATCCCTATGGTTGTGCCGTGCATGGCATAGGAGGAGATAAGAGCTCATAGAATTGGAGAGATATGTATGCCACTCCATGAGTTATTAGGAATACACCCTTCATCCACACAAGTAACACACATATCAATTAACCGGTAAAAGATAGTTAGGGAGTAATGAAATCTAAGTAAACACAATTTTCTCCATATTGTTTTCACAACCACAATAGTTTAGATATTTATTTTATTTTGCATAAGTAGTAAACTTGGGTTAGTTGACTAACAACTAATTCCGCCCTTCCTCTAAAAACGAGATTTTACATGCTTTCTAAAAAATATAAAAATACAAAAAGAATCTTCCTTCCACCCTTAGACCTATTAGAGTAGCTTTTCTATCCTAACGAACACTATTCCCTGTGAGAGAACGATCAATCCCCCGTACTTACCACTATCCTATACTACATCGGTCAGGTACACTGCCTGGTGGGGTTGTAAGCCTCTTGAGATCTCTCGAGAGGTAAAACCTGTTGTAAGGTCACAAAACCACGCATCAAGTTTTTGGCGCCGCTGCCGGGGAATAGTTATTGTTTAGGTAGAATTTTTGTTTCTTTAGGTCTACTCACTAGATTCCTTTCTAGCGAGATTTTTATTTATTTTTCTAGGATTTCTTTAGTCTATCTTTTTCTTCGTGTTTTTGTTCGTAATCTTTACCATCCGCCATCATGGAAGGTGGTAACATCCTTGATCCCAACAACCCAATTCAACCAAACCACCCACCACAACCAAACCAACCTCCTAGACCCCGCATCTTAGGAGAGTATTCCCGACCCAGCCACCTTGGCTATCGAAACACCATTGAGCTCACTCAAGGAGCCAATATGTTTTCCGTGCGATCCGACACCATCCGGTTGGTGCAAAACGGATGTGCATTCTATGGGCTTCGTTCCGAAGATCCTAACCAACATCTCAAGGACTTCCTTAAAATCATAGATTCCATAAACCTTGATGTTGCTACGCAAGAGATAACCCGATTACTTCTCTTTCAATTATCTCTGCAGGACCATGCCAGACAATGGCTGAAGCAATTACCCGTGAACTCCATCGCCTCTTGGAAAGATCTTACCACCCGTTTCCTAGCTAGATTCTTTCTACCCAAGGCGATTACTTTGTTGCAGAAAGGGATTGTAAATGAGATTAGTGAGCTAAGAGAACTCAATGAGTTAATCAAGAACGAAATCGAGTTTAGGACTAGCACAAGCCTAGATAACTTTGAGCCTAGGAATGACTTTAGTCTCTTTGAGAACTTTTTCCCAACCAAAACCGAGCTAAGTCACCATAAGTTCCTCTTGAAGTATCCTTGTCCCGCAAAGTATCGAAAAAACCCATGGATTAGGAAAGGGAACTATATGAATGTGAAAGTCCCATGTATGATTGGTCATATGTTTAGAGAGCATACTTATATCGACTTGAGGGCCCCAATGAATATCATGTCTAGGCTTTACTACAATTGGATTATGAGCGATAAATTAGAACCTAGGCAAGATCCTTATAACCCCAAGCGACTATGTAACTTTGTTGGGAGAGTTAGAGGCCTACACGTCNTATCCTTGTCCCGCAAAGTATCGAAAAAACCCATGGATTAGGAAAGGGAACTATATGAATGTGAAAGTCCCATGTATGATTGGTCATATGTTTAGAGAGCATACTTATATCGACTTGAGGGCCCCAATGAATATCATGTCTAGGCTTTACTACAATTGGATTATGAGCGATAAATTAGAACCTAGGCAAGATCCTTATAACCCCAAGCGACTATGTAACTTTGTTGGGAGAGTTAGAGGCCTACACGTCTTCATTAAAAACTTCACTTATCAATGTGATTTCATGATCTTAGAAGATGTAGGAGGAATCATAGACCAACATTTAGGTGAGATAGTTTTGGGTGAAGCATTCGTCAACACGTCTAAAATGATCTATGATAGGGACGAGGGCATTATCACTTTTTCCGAGGAAACCAAGAGTGTTAAGTATAAGATGCCCTATAAGTTCGACAAATTCAAGGATGTTGAAGACTTAGATGTCGACAATATCCCTACATTCGAGGTGATTGAGAATAATCACAATGTAGAGAGGATTAAATATTCAGGATGCATGGCCTTAGGTCGGGAATACATATGGGACGACAATGTGATTAAAAACTTTAAGACCGCATTTAAGTTGCGGTATGGTAAAACGTAGAGCCCATGACTTTGAGTCTAGCTACAAGACTCGTAAATAAAGAAAAGCGCTTCTTGGGAGGCAACCCATGTTTTGTGTGTTTTTGTGTGTTTATTTGATTTTATTTGTTTCCGTATGTAAGTTATATTCCTTGATTATTGATTCATGCTTCAAACTAAATTGTGAAAATGCTTTATTTTGTTTTTAACTTCGTCTTAACTACATATAAAGGTATTTTTAAAAGCTAAGTGTAAGGGAAATCTAAATCGGTTTATATAGAACGAATGGACATGAATCATAACAACGAAATTAACCTACATATTAGTACTTGTTTGAGTCAAATGCTTGTATCGAGTCATAATGAATTTTTGCAGGAATTCCAGGAAGTAAGATTCAGATTTTCCAGAATTTTTCCCGGAAGCTCAACATGAGAATTCTGTCAGAACTTTCTGACGGCGTCAGGGTTAACACCTGACGGCGTCAGGGTTAACACCTGACGGCGTCAGGTTATAATTTTCTGCAATTTTTGAAAGTTTTGTATTTTTTCGGAAACTTAAAAAGTTTTGTCAATTCTTTAACTTATAATCTCCAGGAATTCTGCAAAATATTCATTCCACAAGCATTATATCTTATTATGTAGATTTTACCATCGATTTTACGCGAGGTTGGCCTTTATCTTTTTCAGGTTAACAGGTTATTTTGGACAAGAAGATGTTTATTATTTTGGAAGGGAAGCTTTGAACGTTCGTCTATCTTGGAAGAAGATCTAACCATGTTACATCACTATCCACAACAAACGATTCAGGGGAGTATTTGATTTCATTCTTTCATCTTATTTACTTTTACGTCTTTTATTTGAACATTGGGGACAATGTTCGGTTTAAGCGTAAGGGGGGTAAATGAAAGCACCGTTGAGAATACACTTACGCTTGATGTTTTGCTTTGTTTGATAGTAAAT
Source organism: Artemisia annua (assembly GCA_014162995.1). NCBI lineage: Eukaryota > Viridiplantae > Streptophyta > Magnoliopsida > Asterales > Asteraceae > Artemisia > Artemisia annua. Next base: position 42,597 of record LBNU01000510.1, read on the forward strand.
TTGTAATAAAACCAAGAGAAATATTTGTTAGGGCAATTTTAGCGCCAATTTAAAATTTTTTACAACATTTAGAAGTGAAACCTTGATCTTAATGAGCGTCTCATGGATAGGAAATTGTATGACTAGCACAAAACCGTACCACTAAAAAATTTTCCACCCCAAATATGTGAGGTTCGCCCCTAGAATTGGTAGGAAAAGCATCCATCTTTGGTGCTATGATGTGAGTACCGGTAGTATTTAGATTCTAGAACTTGCGTTAGGACCATCTCAAATCCACAAGTGAGACTACATTCGTGTAGTTAAGATTTACTACATGATAAGAGGCATTAGGATTAACCCATTGTTTTACACCCGTATATTTGTTATAATTACATTGACTTCATTGGTCAAGTAATTCTCCCACACCCTTTGCGTTGTATCCATTTTTGGTACACGATACCCCTAGTACACCCCTCCGAGCCTATCCTTTCGTTTCGACCTTTGAGCATCTTACTCAAAGTGAGAATTTGTTTACACCCCACTAAATGTACACCCAAATCGCCTTAGCCTACCTTGTATGCACCCACCTTTGGTGCATTATTGTGAAAACATTTGTTAAACCCTTAGTTAATTATCCGGTCAATTACATGGTTGCTAAGTTAAGTCATATCCTTGTACATATTGTTTTGGGACGATTGGGACTCATGGGTAAAGTACTAGTGTAATGAAGTAATGGGGAAGAACAACATTATTACCCCCATACGTGCTAAATATTTAAAAAGTACTCCAAGTTTTTCGATTATCTTAATTCGAGTCATTAGAATAGTGATTGTAAAGTTATGTAAAGATTCAAGTGTAAGGGGAATGCAAATCCCCTATGATGTATTATTTTGGATGGTAGGGCAAGAGTGTATGAAAAAAAAATCGAAAAATCAAGAAAAATAAAAAAAAATATGAAAAAGAAAGAAGAAAAACATACGGACTACCATCCCGTTTCCTTTTATGTTCCTTTTTAGTTTTTGTTATTTCATTTTTAGACTAAGATTGAGTCGAGTCTTGACTTAAGCAACGATGTAGAGTGCATGTATTTGATCATGATAATTAACTCGCCACCACTAAAATACCCTTTATTCCAACCAAACCGTGTTATCATATCCCTACACCTTACGTTACAACCCTTTATAAAGCCCTCTTTGATAGTTTATCTTAGGTGCTTACGCCTAGTGGAGGAGTAATTGATCCTTTCCCAAGCCTATGGTAATCTATTTGCTATGACAGGTAGTGAGTGTTATTTTCCGTTTCCATTTATGAGATATAAACTTTATGACATTTGAGAGATGTGAGAATCCAAACACTATTTGTGAGGTGCTAGTGTATGATTTCCGTGCTTGTTATGATTAGGGTCTAATAACTATTTGTTGTAATTACTTTTATATTCGTGTTAAATGACCCCTAACTCATATTTTGATTGGAATAAAAGCTCATTTGCTTGAGGACAAGCAAATCCCAAGTGTAAGGGTATTTGATGAGACGAAAAGTGTTACGCTTTTAGGGGGTCATTTAAGCCCTAATTCGTATAAATGTGATCAAATATTGCCCTAAATCGTTCCTTTTGTCATTTTAGGTACTTTTGAGAGGAATTCTGGAAAACATGCATATTCGGACGTTTTTGGAGCATAAAAGTGAAGAAAACGACAAAGTCTCAAAAGATGAAGATTTACAACCTGACGGCGTCAGAAGTCACAAGGTGACGCCGTCAGAAAGCCTTGACAAAAGAGTGGAAACCAATTATCAAATGACGGGCCAGAGGAAATTTTGGATTTAACACCTGACGCCGTCAGGTGTTAGGAAAAGTAGGCCGTCAGGAGTAAAGTTAAAGAGTGACGGCCCAGAAGGTTTTATAAGGTGACGGCGTCAGAAGTGGATCTAGGCCATCCGAGAAACCTAATGGCGGCGAGCTGACGGCGTCAGCCCTTATAACCTGACGCCGTCAGAGTGTAAAATCTATATATAGTTTTCTAATTTTCATTCATTAGTGTGGAACTTTGTGGAGAACTTTTAGGGCAAACCCTAAAGACGAATTTTCTGTACTTTTTAGGGTTTCCAACCCTTGGAACCCTCATGCTTAATTAAAGATAAGTCTTCACTTTAATTCAATCAATATGTCTATGTGTTGGTTGATTATCTCTTTTGCTTGTCTTTTAATTAACATGTGTAGCTAAATTCTCTAGTGTTTGCTTAGATCTAATGAAACCTAACTATTAATTATTGGTTGATTGGTGTGTGTTGTTGTTTGTTGGGATGATTGTTCCATCAATGTTAGGCTCAAGAAAACTGGCCAACCTCCTTTATGGTAACGTGCTTGAACGTCTTGGGAAACATGTAGCCAAGGCATACTAGGCTATTAAGGTAGTATTTAACGCATGAGCCACTGTTTACAACCCCTATGGTTGTGCCGTGCATGGCATAGGGCGAGATAAGAGCTCATAGAATTGGAGAGATATGTATGCCACTCCATGAGTTATTAGGAATACACCCTTCATCCACACAAGTAACACACATATCAATTAACCGGTAAAAGATAGTTAGGGAGTAATGAAATCTAAGTAAACACAATTTTCTCCATATTGTTTTCACAACCACAATAGTTTAGATATTTATTTTATTTTAATTTGCATAAGTAGTAAACTTGGGTTAGTTGACTAGCAACTAATTCCGCCCTTCCTCTAAAAACCGAGATTTTAATTGCTTTCAAAAAAATATAAAAATACAAAAAGAATCTTCCTTCCACCCTTAGACCTATTAGAGTAGCTTTTCTATCCTAACGAACACTATTCCCTGTGAGAGAACGATCAATCCCCCGTACTTACCACTATCCTATACTACATCGGTCAGGTACACTGCCTGGTGGGGTTGTAAGCCTCTTGAGATCCCTCGAGAGGTAAAACCTGTTGTAAGGTCACAAAACCACGCATCAAGTTTTTGGCGCCGCTGCCGGGGAATAGTTATTGTTTAGGTAGAATTTTTATTTCTTTAGGTCTACTCACTAGATTCCTTTCTAGTGAGATTTTTATTTTCTTTTTCTAGGATTTTCTTTAGTCTATCTTTTTCTTCGTGTTTTTGTTCGTAATCTTTACCATCCGCCATCATGGAAGGTGGTAACATCCTTGATCCCAACAACCTAATTCAACCAAACCACCCACCACAACCAAACCAACCTCCTAGACCCCGCACCTTAGGAGAGTATTCCCGACCTAGCCACCTTGGCTATCGAAACACCATTGAGCTCACTCAAGGAGCCAATGTCACTCCCTTGCGATCCGACACCATCCGGTTGGTGCAAAGCGGATGCGCATTCCATGGACTTCGTTCCGAAGATCCAAACCAACATCTCAAGGATTTCCTCAAAATCGTAGATTCCATAGACCTTGATGTTGCAACTCGAGAGACGACCCGATTGCGTCTCTTCCAATTCTCTCTACGGGACCAAGCTAGTCAATGGCTTGAGCGACTTCCCGCAGGATCCATCACCTCTTGGGACGATCTCACAACTCGTTTCCTTGCTCAATTTTTCCCACCGGGGAGAACTACCAAGCTAAGGAATGATATCTTGGCGTTCCAACAACGCCAAGGCGAAACCCTCTACGAGGCATGGACTCGATTCAAGGACTTACTCCAAAAAGTCCCTCATCATGGCATAGACCTTTGGCTCCAAGTCCAAATCTTCTATGACCACATCAATCTCCACACGAGGCAAACCATTGACCAAGCGGCCGGTGGCAAGCTACGTGATCTAAGTGCGGAACAATCATGGGATCTCCTAGAAGATCTTGCTCTATATGACAACGAAAGTTGGAATGATCCCCGTGATTTGAATAAAACGGTCAAGGCAATATCTTTGCCTTCGAATAATTCAAGCACTTCCGACCGTAGGATCATAGAACTTGAAGACCAAGTCAAGTTTCTCATGAAATCCTACGAAGCTCCTAAACCTTCAAGCCAAGTGAACAAAATCACTTCTTCGTGCGAATTATGTAGTGGTCCCCACGACACTCGTGATTGCATGGAACTCCCCGAACAAGCTTTTGCGGACTACGCATCCACGCGTACCGACGGAGCGGGAGATAAGTGGTACACTTTCAAACCCGAGCCAAACCCTTATGGAGATTCATACAACCCCTCATGGAAAAATCACCCCAACCTTAGGTGGAAGTCAAACCAAAACGCACCCCAAAACAATTCTTCCAACCCACCTAACCGGTTTCAATCCAACGGTAATTCCTCAAACCGTACCTTCAACAACAATCCTTCCAACAACTATGGTAGTACCAACAACTTTGAAGGATTGATGTCCAATTTTATGGCATCTCAAGAAGCTCGCATAGCTAAATTCACATCCGAATTCAATCAACAACAAGTAGAGATGACCAATAAAATTGACAACTTGTTGAAAGCCCTCAACAACCAAGTGCTATCACCCCCACAAAAGGACGCTAGAAACACCAATAGCGAACCACAAATCAAGGACCCCTCTTCATCCAAACATGTCCACTTCGTAAACGTTGTGACCATTAGACCAATTGATAGGAGTGAGAATGATAGTGAATCAAAGGATGAGAGTAAGGAATTAGAGGATGATAGGAAGGCTAAGGTTAGCGAAATAGAAGAAGTAGAGGAGGAGGATTACTTCAATAGGTTACCCACTAAGGAAGAGCGAGCATATCATAAGAATCTATTCGATGACTCCGAGACCCCATACATCCTAGGTAACCCAATTTTCAAGGTGGGCGATCCATCTAATCTCAACATACCATGCAACATCGGGCATTTGCATATTTGGAAAGCGTACATTGACCCTAGATCACCCATTAACATCATGACTAGAGCTCAATACAATTTGATAATGAAAAGTCAACTAGGGTATAGAGTGTTTCCCGATAAGGGATGGATTAGTAACTTCACGGGAAGAGTTAAAGGATTACCGGTTTATGTAGGAAACTTTACCTATGTCACCGACTTTGTGATTGTAGAAGATATCCGCCCAATAATCGATGCAAGTGTGACCCAAGTAGTCTTAGGCAAACCATTTATCGAGGTCTCTAGAATGACTCATGAACCTTCCTTAGGGATAGTCACATTTAAGGATGAGACCGATGAGGTGAACTACCAAATGCCGTATAAGATAGAGCAATACCAACACTTGTCAAACGTTGAGAAGGAGCTCAAACAAGCGGTTTACTATAGGAATGATGAGGATAGACGTAGGGGAGTAGACTATGTCATGAAAAGGATTTTCGGTTTCTATAAGGATTGTTTGAACTTAGGGCCCGAATACAAAACCGGAAAAGAGGATGACTTAGGAACCGAGACCAACGACGAAGTCACGTAACGTACGGTGACTTTGAGTCTAGCTACAAGACTCGTTAATAAAGAAAAGCGCTTCTTGGGAGGCAACCCATGTTTTGTGTGTTTTTGTGTGTTTATTTGATTTTATTTGTTTCCGTATGTAAGTTATATTTCTTGTTATTGATTCATGCTTCAAACTAAATTGTGAAAATGCTTTATTTTGTTTTTAACTTCGTCTTAACTACATATAAAGGTATTTTGCAAAAGCTAAGTGTAAGGGAAATCTAAATCGGTTTATATAGAACGAATGAACATGAATCATAACAATGAAATTAGCATACATATTAGTACTTGTTTGAGTCAAATGCTTGTATCGAGTCATAATGAATTTTTGCAGGAATTCCAGGAAGTAAGATCTAGTTTTTCCAGAATTTTTCCCGGAAGCTTAACATGAGAATTCTGTCAGAACTTTCTGACGGCGTCAGGGTTAACACCTGACGGCGTCAGGTTATAATTTTCTGCAATTTTTGAAAGTTTTGTATTTTTCCGGAAACCTAAAAAGTTTTGTCAATTCTTTAACTTATAATCTCCAGGAATTCTGCAAAATATTCATTCCACAAGCATTATATCTTATTATGTAGATTTTACCGCCGATTTTACGCGAGGTTGGCCTTTATCTTTTTCAGGTTAACAGGTTATTTTGGACAAGAAGACGTTTATTATTTTGGAAGGGAAGCTTTGAACGTTCGTCTATCTTGGAAGAAGATCTAACCATGTTACATCACTATCCACAACAAACGATTCAGGGGAGTATTTGATTTCATTCTTTCATCTTATTTACTTTTACGTCTTTTATTTGAACATTGGGGACAATGTTCGGTTTAAGTGTAAGGGGGGTAAATGAAAGCACCGTTGAGAATATACTTACGCTTGATGTTTTGCTTTGTTTGATAGTAAATTTGTAATAAAACCAAGAGAAATATTTGTTAGGGCAATTTTAGCGCCAATTTAAAATTTTTTACAACATTTAGAAGTGAAACCTTGATCTTAATGAGCGTCTCATGGATAGGAAATTGTATGACTAGCACAAAACCGTACCACTAAAAAATTTTCCACCCCAAATATGTGAGGTTCGCCCCTAGAATTGGTAGGAAAAGCATCCATCTTTGGTGCTATGATGTGAGTACCGGTAGTATTTAGATTCTAGAACTTGCGTTAGGACCATCTCAAATCCACAAGTGAGACTACATTCGTGTAGTTAAGATTTACTACATGATAAGAGGCATTAGGATTAACCCATTGTTTTACACCCGTATATTTGTTATAATTACATTGACTTCATTGGTCAAGTAATTCTCCCACACCCTTTGCGTTGTATCCATTTTTGGTACACGATACCCCTAGTACACCCCTCCGAGCCTATCCTTTCGTTTCGACCTTTGAGCATCTTACTCAAAGTGAGAATTTGTTTACACCCCACTAAATGTACACCCAAATCGCCTTAGCCTACCTTGTATGCACCCACCTTTGGTGCATTATTGTGAAAACATTTGTTAAACCCTTAGTTAATTATCCGGTCAATTACATGGTTGCTAAGTTAAGTCATATCCTTGTACATATTGTTTTGGGACGATTGGGACTCATGGGTAAAGTACTAGTGTAATGAAGTAATGGGGAAGAACAACATTATTACCCCCATACGTGCTAAATATTTTAAAAGTACTCCAAGTTTTTCGATTATCTTAATTCGAGTCATTAGAATAGTGATTGTAAAGTTATGTAAAGATTCAAGTGTAAGGGGAATGCAAATCCCCTATGATGTATTATTTTGGATGGTAGGGCAAGAGTGTATGAAAAAAAAATCGAAAAATCAAGAAAAATACAAAAAAATATGAAAAAGAAAGAAGAAAAACATACGGACTACCATCCCGTTTCCTTTTATGTTCCTTTTTAGTTTTTGTTATTTCATTTTTAGACTAAGATTGAGTCGAGTCTTGACTTAAGCAACGATGTAGAGTGCATGTATTTGATCATGATAATTAACTCGCCACCACTAAAATACCCTTTATTCCAACCAAACCGTGTTATCATATCCCTACACCTTACGTTACAACCCTTTATAAAGCCCTCTTTGATAGTTTATCTTAGGTGCTTACGCCTAGTGGAGGAGTAATTGATCCTTTCCCAAGCCTATGGTAATCTATTTGCTATGACAGGTAGTGAGTGTTATTTTCCGTTTCCATTTATGAGATATAAACTTTATGACATTTGAGAGATGTGAGAATCCAAACACTATTTGTGAGGTGCTAGTGTATGATTTCCGTGCTTGTTATGATTAGGGTCTAATAACTATTTGTTGTAATTACTTTTATATTCGTGTTAAATGACCCCTAACTCATATTTTGATTGGAATAAAAGCTCATTTGCTTGAGGACAAGCAAATCCCAAGTGTAAGGGTATTTGATGAGACGAAAAGTGTTACGCTTTTAGGGGGTCATTTAAGCCCTAATTCGTATAAATTTGATTTGATATTGCCCTAAATCGTTCCTTTTGTCATTTTAGGTACTTTTGAGAAGAATTTTGGAAAACATGCATATTCGGACGTTTTTGGAGCATAAAAGTGAAGAAAACGACAAAGTCTCAAAAGATGAAGATCTACAACCTGACGGCGTCAGAAGTCACAAGGTGACGCTGTCAGAAAGTCTGGACAAAAGAGTGGAATCCAATTATCAAATGACGGGCCAGAGAAAATTTAGGATTTAACACCTGACGCCGTCAGGTGTTAGGAAATATAGGCCGTCAGGTTATAAATTAAAGAGTGACGGACCAGAAGGTGTTATAAGGTGACGGCGTCAGAAGTGGATCTAGGCCATCCGAGAAACCTAATGGCGGCGAGCTGACGGCGTCAGCCCTTATAACCTGACGCCGTCAGAGTGTAAAATCTATATATAGTTTTCTAATTTTCATTCATTAGTGTGGAACTTTGTGGAGAACTTTTAGGGCAAACCCTAAAGACGAATTTTCTGTACTTTTTAGGGTTTCCAAGCCTTGGAACCCTCGTGCTTAATTAAAGATAAGTCTTCACTTTAATTCAATCAATATGTCTATGTGTTGGTTGATTATCTCTTTTGCTTGTCTTTTAATTAAC
>LBNU01000510.1:59458-71388 GCA_014162995.1 Artemisia annua
TTTTTTTTTGTATTTTTGATTTTTGAGTCTACACTGAATTTTAAAGTAACTAAAAGCTTCTAAGAGCTTTCTGGGAGCTTAAGTGAGCTTAATAGTCCATAAACACAACTGTAAACACTTCTACAGTTCAAATGAGATTTTAAGGAAAAAATAGCATAAACTGAATTATAAAAGGAAACTTGGAATTATGATTGAAGAAAGGTTGAATTACATTAAAGGAACTGAGTACAAGCTTTTAAAACCAAAGATTACAACTAATTTGAGTTTTACACTAAATTCGACACTAAATTACAATAATAAAACTACACACCCTTCTCTGCACCATCTTCTTCCTTTTATAAGCCAAATTAGGGTTCAGTGGGACCCTCTGATCATATCCCAGCAATAACCTCAACCCTTGATTGCTCTGCTTCAATCCTAGCCCTTGAATTCTTTTTGGCGGGAAAATTGGTTTGACAAAGTTATCTGTTTATAGTGCAATTGGGGGGGGGCATTTAATGATGGTTGTCTTGTTAGGTATGTAGTGGGATGGGCGGTGGAGATAGGATGGAGATGGTGTGGTGGTGAGGTGATGGTTGCAGAAGCAAGTGGGAGTGAAGGTGGGAGGGAAGGGGTTGTGGTGGGAACGGGGTTTATTTGATTTGTTTATAACACAGGTGGGGGGTGGGCTTGTTTTATTGGGCCATCAAAAAGAATGGGCCAGAGATGGGGATGTGTTTGTTTTGGATTTGGATGGATTTGGACTATGGGGTTTATAATAACAAAGGGGTCCGTTTGGTTTTATAGGTTTTAAAGCCCAAGGACCAAAGTTGTAAAATCTGGATTTTTGAGGGACCTGATGTGACAAAATTCCAAAGTTATAATAAGGATCATTCTTGCCAACTTGTAATTTCCCAGGGCCCTTTGATGTATTTTTCCAATTTTGAACTTCCAGGGACCAAATCTGCCAACTTTGAAACTTGAAGGACCAAACTTGTAATTTCACCAAACTTTTCACCCAATGATTATTTTTGCCAAAGTTTCACATACAAGGACCATAATTGTTATTTTCCAAAAGATTTTAATCCCAGGGGTCATTTTTGACACTTTTGCAAAGTTCAGGGACTAAACTTGTAAACTTTTGAAACTTTTCATTCAAAGGACTAATTATGACAACTTGTGATTTTCTAAGGACTTTGGTTGACTTTACTTTCAAAATTAATGCTCAGGGACTAGATTTGACAAGTTTTGAAAGTTGAGGGACTGAAACTGCCAATTGTGCAAACTTTGTTCGTTTTTCATTTGTTTTCAAACATTTTTCATCTAAAACATATAAAACACAACCGTGGGATATTTTCAGTATTTTGATGCATATTTGGGTGTTTTTGGATGTTTTGGTAGTTCAGATGAGACAAAAATGATGAGTATTTACACACTCATCAATGGAAATCTTCTTCTTCAGATTTTAAAACTCAAAAGAGAGACACCAAGTTTCTCAAATAACTTTCAACAGAAAAAGAGTTTTAAATTTCCATTGATTCAACGAGTGGTATTTCAAAATGAAACAAAGTTTTTTAGTCATCGTTGGAACTCAACTTCTTTTAATCAGATTAACACAGCCTACAAATGGATTTCAAAATTTTGGTAAACCCATTGGCATCGTGCTTGAATGGGTTCCCGAGGTTGCTGTCTAACCTGATATTCAAGCATTATTTGTTGCATAATACTTGATTGTGTTTTCTAAAACCTTGAGCAGAATCATCCCGAGAATTTTCAAAAAGTATTTTTAAACACGATTCAAAATTCTGCTCAAGAAGACTATCTCTCGAATAAACTTCATTATTTGAGGGGGAGTATTTTGTTAAAAGAAAACAAAATTTTGTATTAAAACAACGGCTTGTGCACACATAACAGTGTACAACCCGCACTTTGTACTTAAAGGACCCTGTGGTACGCATCAGTGCTATAATCCTCACATAAGGAGCGAAAGCTTCTTACTTTTGAGTAGAATTAACAAACTTTTCATGATTTCTACAATTCTACTCAAAAGACAAGTATTTCACCTCAATTAGTAGTCACTTGTTGAGGGGGAGTACTTGATCAAAAACATCATTCTAAATCTTAAAGTCTTGATTGATTTCTCCCCATAAGACTCAAAAGGCATATTTTAATCAAAAAGTTTACAAAAACAACATTTGATATGCTATTTTTGAGGGGGAGAAGATGAAAAGTGATTAAAATATGATGTCAAAAGTTTTATCTTGTGCGAGCTTGACTCAGAATTGACCCACGAATTGACGAAACAACGCTTCTTAGACGTTTAGTATTCGAAAGGATTTATCCGAGTAGAAAGTACCGTTTCGAGAAACACTTCTTAGACGTTTACTATGACGGGTCTAACTTCCTTTTAGGAATGTTAACAACTTCAAGTTAGTTGTTAGGGCTAGTTATCACCTAAAAACTGATAATGGATCCCTTTAACTAAGCAACGTAAACGTGTCCCTCGGGTACATGTCTATTAAGAGTGGATCAATTCAAAAAGTGCCAACTCTTCCCGCATATGCAAATTTCTGAAAACATTCATGAGCATATGTGGAGGGGGAGTCTTTCATAAGAAATCAAAACCCTCAAAGTGTTTACAAAAGGTTTTACACTCATAAACACTTTGAGAGATTTTCAAATATTTGGTTCAAAGGCATCAATAGGATAGTCATGGAGTTACAAGGTGACTAAAGATAGGAATAATCGTCCTATGATCCGCCAGAACCGGAGGGATCTACCCAAGGACATCACCAATAGCTAGAAATTAGAAGTCCTTAGGTATGATATGAAAAAGGAGAAAGAAATGAAAGGAGAAAGAAGGGGTTGAAGAATTAAAAAGAAATGAAAGAAAAGGGTGAAAAGAAATAGCCCTCCATTTGTTCAACCTTAGGTCAGACACCGGGTTCAATTCATATGCTACTGGTCGTTGCTAAGGCGACACCGGTATTGAAGATAAAGACGTCATGGACCCAGTGACGTAATGCACCTAAACCTTTTTAGCCACTCAAGTTTCTCTCAAAAGATACTTGTTTCATTCTCATGGAGAACCCTACATAATCTATTGACCATTCACTATGAGTGTGTCGATATTGAAAAGGAGGTACTCTGCTCCACACCTCCGACGACCAAAATGTACACTTATTGAGTCTAGAGCCACGAGATACATAAAAGATCTCTTAGGAACACATAATACTTCTACACTAGTGTCTTACATCATTGGATACTAAGTGTAAACTATCGAGTCCTACGCAGATCCTAGCAATCTGCCTTGAACGTTTATGAGGGATTTACTTATGTATTTCTCAAATGATTGAACGGAAATCCTGCCAGGGTCAACATCAAACAGCCCTGACAGCAGGTCACTTCGGTGATTCCATGTGGATTACGCTTAGTGTTTGCGATGGTTCCAAACGGTCTACAGTCGTGGGGTGATCTCCAGCGACTCACCTAATCGTAGGTGTACTTGTTTCAGCTTTATTTATTTATTTATTTGATTATCTTTTTTTTTTTTTGAATAAATTGTTATTTATTTGATTATTTATATACATATGTGTACATGTGTTTCTTCACTAATTATATGTTCTTGTACTAGTTCATTTTACAGATGGCAGATGTTGTTGCTAGGAGCCATGGTGGCGATGGGGGCAGTGAGCCACCCAATGGTCCGAGGAGGATAGGCACTAATTGTCAGCGTAAGAATTTCTCGATTATTTTAATTAAACTTGATCATTATTTGAAATTGATAACTTGTTATTTTATGCCATCATCACTTGAATTTGATTACTTGTAGGCTCTAAATCCAGACCTCCCAAGCCTCGCAAGCCCAATGCCAAAATTGGGAAAGGCGGGAAGGTGGTGCGTGGTCCCACAAAGAACACGGACCTCCGCAATACGAGGACTGAGACCGGTCGTCCGATAACGATCAGATTCCAGAAGAACGACAAAGGGTTTTGGGAGCATGTGGTCCATCGCGCTTCGTGGTTCTCCAACTTGGTCGGGGAGTTGTTACGGGAATCAATTCCCATGTATTTCGATTCTGGGCAGATGTTCCCGCTACCTCCAAGGCGCACATCGATCACCAGCTCCACGTAAGTTTTTTTTTTATCATTTATTTTTTTAATTATTGTGTTTATTTATTTTTGTAGGATCGAAATATACATGATTTATGTGGTTCGGGAGGTCTAGGTTGATGATTAAAGATGAAAGTATTCATCTTTTCTTAGAGAGAAAAAGTAGAGAGAAAGTGAAGAAAATGGAATATATTAACAATGAAAAGAATAATTACACAATTTCCCACACCCCTCATGGAGAGTCATGAGGGGTATTTATAGGCTCATTACATAATAAGTTTGCTTAATGACCACTAATAATCCCTGAAGTTACTAGTAGCTACATATCTAGTCCATTTCACTTGTGTGACGTTATCTTTATAAAATAGCGAGGCTAACAATCTCCCTCCAAGATATCGTCACACGTGAATGGTTACAATGAGACCTATAAATACATTAACAATGTAAAATAACAACAATAGTAAACTATGTTGATGATGTTGAAGCGCAGAGTCTCTGATCTTTGGCACTACGGCACAGATTTACAAACCTCTGAACTTCAACTGTAATGATCTAGTTAGGTTATTACTCCCTCCTAACTAGTTAGCCTTTTCTCTTTCTTCTGCTCCCTCCTAAACTGACAACCTCATTCATCTCGCAGCGGATAAAGTAGATACTAATGAGTTTGCACCATGGTTGTCGTTCTGGGAGCATCATTACAACATAACTCACATAGTATTGCATAGAAGGTTGGTAATAAGCTCCGATGAACACATACACATACTTGGTACATTAAGTACAATTCCCTCGATCAACCAACGTACTGAAGACGAAACACTACTTCTTCTAGCATGTTCTTCTCCCTCCTGATGGTTGCGAGTTATCGGAATCATCATAATCTTGTGTACATGCCATACAATTACCTATACTTTACACTTCTGATGCAAGATATAAACCATGAAAGCATAATTTTGTGAGAATATGCTGATAGCATATACTCTCAATACACTTCTCTCAAACCAACCTGTTGGATCGTTATACTCTGACCAAACTACTTTATTATAGCTTTTCTAAGGTTTAGCAGTCTTGGATAAATCCTAAACTACTAATGATGAAACACTGAATTACTCTATTAAGTATGCGGAATTACTTAACAAAGCTAAGAAGAATTATAACAACTTCAACAGTTTATATTAACCAAACTTTGAACCTGCTAATTATACAGATTCACAAACAACCCTAATATAGCTAATATCGAACTTTAGCTTTTCTCTAAAAGTATTCGTATCTCTAATAATGACTTAGGGATCCTTTTATAGGCACAAGGAATACCCTAGTCGGTTTACAATACTTGAACGACAAGTATACAAACTTTAGCTTTAGAATATTCTAGATTATACATAATATTCCTAATCTAATCTTCAGTCTTTATCTTCAAACAGTACTTTGACTTTATCAACAAGCAGTACTTTGATCACAAACAGTACTTTGACTTTAAACACTTTAGCAGCACTTTAGTCTTCAGCAGTACTTTGATCTTTTATACCCCAACAATCCTCCCCTAACTTGAATTCTACTTGTTTGAGTTCAAGTTTCCATGTGTAAGCTTTGTCTTCAAGGAAAGGTTGTCTTCTTTGAAAGTCATACTCGTTATTTTGTTATCATCAGCATAAAGTATCTGCAATCTTTATCAGCAACAATCTGTTGTCTTTACAGCATCTTAATCTCTTTTCAGCTACTCAGCAACACAAGGTACATCAAATCATATTCAGTTTCATACTATTCTCATCACTTCCAGGTGTGTTAACTCCTGTGAGAGGTGAATCATTGAAAATTAATGGATTTTGATGTCTCTTTACCAAAGCCATTAACTCTGGAGTAGCCAATGTTTAGGTTAAGTAAACCATGGTACATTGATAACCATATGATTTTTAGCAAATCATCAGCTATCAACGGATTTGAGTAGTCTTTACCAAAAGCCGTTTGCTTATGGACTAGTTAGTTCTTAGATCTCAACCATGGTGAACTAATTACCATATAAATGGATTTTCCACAGCCTTTACCACAAGCCATTTTCTTGTGGGCTAGTCAACTCTTCACTTATTTCAGATATGGTGAGTTGAAACCATACAATTTTTAGTAAATTGTCAACTAAAAACGGATTTGATTGTCACATCAGAGCCGTACCCTCATGATGAATCAAACTCTTTCTTGTCTGTTAAACATGGTGAGTTGAATACCATTTGTTGTGTAGTACAAGTACTAACACCATGTTCTACTCAAAAACAATTTGTTGCTGTAATTATTTGTGCTTCAAAAATTATTTTGCACATGACAAAAATTGTTATTTCAAAAGAATTTAACTGGTTTTAAGCTGCAAGCAGTACTTTGGGAAAGTACTGTTTGATCAGCAGTACTTTGAATAAAGTACTTGTTTATTCAAAAGATTTTATACAATTAAGATCATACCAGTATTTTTCAATCATCATCCTTCAAAATTGTCCAATTGATGAACAAATTGATCACCATTAGAGCTGTTTCATCTTCTTTTTCAACTTCCATACCATGATCCAGCATCCTCAGCATCAAATCTCTTGTAAGAGGATATCTCCTTTCTGCCAGCATGTACCATCTTCCAGCTCTAAGGCATGAACACCAGCACTTCCAAAGAATCTCCAGCTTAGAATCTCCCATACTTCTTGATTCTTCCAAATATCATCTGTGCTAGTTTCTTCTGTTTCCCACATAGTAGTCAAATCTCCCAGCAATACTACACCAATTCCATTGAGTGGAATATCTTCAAAATACCCTTGAATTTGTTGATGTAGATCAAACAAATCTTCTCTGTTTATCAGGTGCAATACATCAACCAGCAGATTGAATGCTCTAAAACTTTCATCTTCTCTATGGAAAACAAAGTAATCACCATCTTTTTCTGATTCAATAACCTCTAAATCATATATTTTTGACTTTGTAGTAGGAACTTCTTCCGACTTAGGAAGCTCAAAATCAACAACTCTTAAGTAATTTCTCAGTTCATCAACAGTATTGGTTCTTAACTCTATAGTAGGCTTAGACTTCTTTGATGACTGTGACCTAGTTGTTATTCTCTTTCTTTTGTTGCTTTCTTCCATTAGCTTCCTTCCTTCTACAGTATCATAACCAACAATGCTATCTACTTGTCTTTGATATTCAGCTCTGACAGCATCATATAGTTCCTTCATTTGTGAATGATTTAACTTGTTCAGACCCTTGTATCCTCTTCCTTTCAAGTAGCTCATATAAAAATTTCGTTCTTGAGCCTTTGTCATTGATTTCTTTGCCTCTTTGGTTGAACAGCAGCGTCTTGTGTTTCTTTTTCATACTCAGCATCAAGTTCTGCTTGAAGCTTCTTAACAGCTGCTTCACTTTGAGCTTCTTGATAAGCCCTTATCTGCTCCATAGTGAATAATTTCTTTTTCTTCTTCTTCTCTGATTCCACCAGGATTCCTTTTCCTTTATCTTTAGGATTAATTTCTTGATTAGGATTAGGAGAAAGTTGCAGATCTTGAGGTTGTTCAACTCCAGGAATACTAATACCTCTAGGTCTTGACATATTGAGCATGATCTCAGCAATGGTTTCATCATCACTATTAGTAGGCTTAATCATCTCTTCTTCTTCCTGAACTGGATTGGATGGACCCACATCTTCTTCAAAGTCCAAGGTCCTTGGTGTAATGTGAAACTGTCTCACAGTACCTTGAGCAGTATCTTCATTAACAATACCAACACCAGTACCTTCCAAGTCCAATTCTTCTGTATCACCACTTCTAACTTGAGTGTCAGCTTCTTGAAGATTTACTTGCTCAGTCTCATCACTTCTTCTTTCAACAATATCTTGATGAGAAGTTTGTTCTTCAAGTGGTGTCTGTGGAGTATTTTGATCAGCAGTCTTTTCATCCACAGTCTTTTGATCATCAACAACATCTTCATTATCAGCATCTTCATTCAAATTCACATCTTCCTTATTCCTCCCCAATGTGAATGAAGATAACTTTCTTAGCCTCCTCTTCTTTGACTTAAACTTCTGAAGACCTTCTGAAGAATGTTGAATGAGAGACTTAACCAATTTCTTCAAATTCTTGTACTTCTTTTGAAGATTTGTCAAAGCAGTAGCTTGATCATCATAAGCTCTTTTCAGTCTCTTTAATTCTCTTGTCAAAGCATAATTGTCCATCACATCATCTTCATCAGGTGTATCTTTATCAGCCATCACTCCCTCATCTCCTCCAGATGTCTGATTGCCATCTGTGGAAGTATAATCATTGGGGGTGGGTGGTTGACTAACACCATGATCTGAGTCCTCTAGAGCAGTACCTTGCAGAGAAACAGTCTTTTCTGCAGAAGCAGTCTTTTGAGAGACTTCTTGAACTGGTGAAGAAGTAGTATGTTGTGAAACATCTTCTTCATTAGAAAGTGACTGCTCAGAGTGTTGAGATGGAGTTGAAGCAGAATCTCCATGTTCAGAAGCATCCTCTGAATCTTCTTGAACAGCATCTCTAACAGCTTGTGCTACCTCCAACATATATGCAGTAAGAGGTGTATCTTGACCAGAAAAGAGAGGACTCTTTGTGGCCATGAAGGTAAACACCTTGTCAGGAAGCACAACAACTGGTAAAAAGTCTTGAGGCTTAGGAATACCTTCAAGCTGCTTATTCAAAAACACCTGTTTAAACCTAGGATACATCAAGAATGGAGAATTCTTCTTTATGTGATTAATCATTCCATTTAAAATCATCCAAGAGAAGTTGAATGGCTGATTAGTTGCCAATCCTACCAAAGCAGATGCTATGGTTTTGGGAAATTCATTCCAAGCAGTACTCTTGTTGCTTAGACAATGAAGAAGTACATGGATCAAGTACTTCCAATGAGGACTGAATAAGGGTTTGTCAAAGGTGAGTTTTCGAAGTGACCCCTTATATCCAAGATCCCTAAGTGTATCCCAAATAACCTGTTTAGCAAAACAAGCAGTACCTTCTTCATCATTAAACTGAAGGTCTACTCTAATTTGATCCTCTGTTATGTGAATAGTGCGTCCAGCAACTTTAGCAGTAATGAACCAAACATCTAATTCCTCCCATCCAGCAGTAGCAGTAGCCCAAAATTCTTGAATCCAGGGTCCAATCACATCAGGGTTAACCAAAATAGCATAATTGATTGGAGACCCAGCAAGGAAATCAATGATATCATGAAAAGCAACATTGAATTCAGTCTTATCTAAATTGGCTACCATATTGTGACGATTACATGTTGAACGAGCCATTTGTGTATGGTTTGTGAAAGTAATTTGTGAAAAACGGCGAAGATGAAGTGGAAGTTATAAAGAAAGAGAAAAGAGTGGTAGGGATAAGTAAATATGAGTAAGATTTATAAAATCAAATCCCAATAAATACTAAAGGTTGTTATTTTTATCCCGTATTTCTTTCCAATTTTTAAATAACAGTTACCATAAATAATTGACCGTTGTATAGTAACAGTACTTCCACGTCAGCATAACAGTACTTTCACATAGCCGTTGAGCAGTACTTTCACCATACAGAACTCAATTGCCTATAAAAAGACTCTTCATCCATATGCATCTTCATCACAAAATCATCCCAAAAACTTCAATAATCTTCTTATCATTACACAACATCACCATGAGCAAATCACCATTTGTGTACACCTCATCAGATACTGATTCAGATAATGAGATTAAGTATTACTCTGACCCTAGTTCTGATTCTTCAACAGGATGAAGTAGCTATTTTCCTCCTATGACAACAGGTTCCTCCAAGAAAAACACCAAGAGAAAGGCACCAACTGCTGATCCTCCTACACAACTAGCCAAAGAACTGCCAATTGCTTTGACTCATGCCTTGGAATCTGCAATGAAGAACATGGATTGGTCTGCTCAAGAAGGCCCAAGTGAGAAGCCATCAAAGCCAGAATGTCCTCCAAAGCAAGTGTTGTTCCTTCCATGCCCAAAGATGCAAGCATCTTTTGAAGAGAAGAGAAAGAAATCTCAGAAGGCAAAGCAGAACAAGGGAAAAGGGAAAAAGCCTATGGAGTAGGATTTCTAGGTTGTAGTAGGATTGGTGTAGGTTTGCGTTTATGTGTAACTCTGTTGGTGTAATGTCTTTGTTTTCAAGATGAATGTACTGTGACTTTTATGAATAAAAGTGTTGTTTCTTAGAATGAATGATGAATGTAGTCTCCCCTCAAATAAGAAACAACTGCTAATGCCTCCCCTCAAAAGTAGGCCTAAAAATTAATCATACCAATACTTACCACCAAATGCTTAATGTTAGCCTTAAAAATAATGTTATATGTGGAAATTGCAATAGTAGCAAAGCACAAGGACTTGTTCTATCATTAGGACATAGTTTATGTGACTTGTAGTATAAATACTCTCCTAGTGGCAACTAGGAGAGGTGGATGTTCATTGTAATAAGGAGGTGTGTGTGGTTTTCCCTTTCTCTCTCTAGAAAAACACACACACCTTCCCCAATTCTTTAATCTAATTTTACCATGTTTAACCTTTATTTCGAGCATCCCCGACCTCCTGAATAGTGATTCTTGGTAATAACAAGTGGTATCAAAGCTAACCAGGGGCGATTCGTGGTGTTTTTGGGTGTTTTTGGTAGCTATTAGATTAGGTTGATGGCTCGTTGATTAGGTTTGTGGCTGGTCGAGTGGTTTTTGTGCCACAACAAATCTAGGGTTTCATCTAGATCTTTCGTATAGGCTGCTAAACATTAGTGGGTTTGGTTATTGGGTTTTTATGGTGATTGTCGTGGGTTTTTAAGGCTGATTCGTGGGTTTTGTGAGTTTAGTGAGTTTGTTTTTGAGGGTTTCGCGAGTAAGGGAACTCTAGCTGCTTTCTTGCGAGTATGTGTTAGGGTTTTGCGAGTATGCATTATTTCTAGCGAGTATGGCTAGTTTGTTTGCGAGTATGAGCCAGAGGTTTAGCGAGTTTCGTTCAAATCTTGCGAGTATGGATGAGGATTTAGCGAGTAAGGCCAGACTTTAGCGAGTATGGCTGAAAATTTTTGCGAGTATGAACATTCTTGCGAGTATGAACCTGTATTTAGCGAGTATGAAAATATCTGGCGAGTATGGGCAGTAGTTAGCGAGTATGGAAAAATATCTTGCGAGTATGGGGCTATACTTAGCGAGTATGAAAGTATTCTACCGAGTATGGAAGCATGAATCTTGCGAGTATGAGCTAACATTTTGCGAGTATGGGATGAGAGTCTTGCGAGTATGCTTCTGATTTCAGCGAGTATGAAGTCTCTTCTTGCGAGTATGAGATATAATTAGCGAGTTTGGTTTATTTTGGCGCGTTAGCCTTTTGTAACCTTATCGTTTATCGAGTAAGGTCCCATTCGCTCAATTTTAAGCCGAAACTCTGTCCAAATTACTCCAAGCTGTCGAATATCATTTTCTTCCAATCTTAATCGACTTTATTTAGCGAGTAGGCGGGCCTCTACCTTATCGATTCTCAAGTTGGAATGTGAATGGTGATATCGATCATGCCCTCTCAATAACCTAAACCTAAACCCTAATATCACCTCACCCAATACATTGATATCATTGGTAGACTTTATACAGAACATGATTCATTAACTTGTTTCATTACACAAATACCAATATATCACCTCACCCACTTCATGATATCATTGGTAGATCTTATACAGAACATGATTCAATTCATTTGTTTCATTACATAAATACCAATATATCACACCTCAAAACACACCACGTTTTGCTTAAAAAGATCCTGATCAAGAATCATAATACAATGACGATGGCTAATATCAGAAGTTTGTGACTACAAAG
>LBNU01000511.1:1684-21410 GCA_014162995.1 Artemisia annua
TCTGCCATGACGACAGAAGTGGTAGAAACAGTAGGAATCTCGGATTCGACTGCGGGTGCAGAACGTCTACGTCGTCTTCGAGGAATCTTAACAAGCTCACGAAATGGGCTCGTAGACCTGGAAGAACGAGTGCGCATGCACTAGAAAAACAAAACCAATGAGGAGAGAAAACTTGAAATCTTTTTATTTATTTAACTTTCTTTTGTTTCTTTCTTTTAGTTAACCGATACACCAACCGAAACCTTTTTGCTATAAAAGCTAATCGGGCAATGATTTACTCACGATCATTTTTCTTTTGTTATTATTTGGGAATGATTTACAACCGCCCTCCTTCAACGGAAGACGGAGGATGTATATTATTTTTTTTTGGTATTTTTGTTGAATACTTGGTGACAAGTATTCTTTTTCTTTTTCTTATATATATATTAGAAACAAAGAGAAAATATTTTTGTGTTTTTTATGTTTTTGAAAGATGAAAATACGATATATACGGTAAATATACAAGGGATAGATGATATACACAAGTTGTGTTTCAAAAACACGATACTACAAAACGTTCAAGACACGCGACACGCCTCCCCGGCAGCGGCGCCAAAATTTGATTGGCCCAAAAACAGTCAACAAAAGTCAACCAAATTGGTCAACTAAAGTCAAACTATAAAAGGCTCAATGCACCAAGGAGAGTATAGGAATTCCCCGGGTCGTTTAAAATCCCGACGAGGAGTGAATTGTATCGAAAACGGTTTTGAGATCAAGTGATTATGAAACGATGATTAGGGAAAAAAGATTGATTGAAATTAAACTACGAAATTATGAATTAAAATGATAGACAAACACTACAAATGATTACTGAAATATGCAAACGTTACAAATCTAAAAAATGTACGTTTACGTTTAATTAAAAACGTCTACGTACGAAAATAAAAGTGAGAATAGAAACCTACAAACACCTAGATGATGAAAAACATATTTTTACAATCTAAATGATAAAATAAAATTTTAAGAAAAAGAAAAATATTTCTTAGACTTTTTAATTAATTGATATTAATTAATTACTAATTACTAATTAGGCTAAGTTAAATTAAAATAATTACTAAACTAGTTTATAAAATTACCAAACTGTTTCTAAAACTATTTAACAAGTACAGAAGTCATAAAAAATTATAAAAAGTCCCTAAACTTTATAAATAAACTCTTTTAGATTTAATTTACTTAATTACTAATTAAAAGCTAATTAATCTAATTTAATAAAGGATAATAGCAAATGAACAGTGACAATTAAAAAACTATTTTCTAAAAATACTAAATGATTAATAAAAGCTAGAAAAAATATAAAAAGAAGCTAGAGGATAAAATTAAACACTAAATGATTTTCTTTTTGATTTTTCAATTAAAACTAATTAAAATACTTTTAATTACTAGAATTACCAAATGAAAAGATAAAATTATGAAAATGTTTACACAAACACTATTTAATACCAGGAACCTAGGAAAAATATGAAAACTACTAAGTGTTTAATAAAAAAAATAGAAAATAAATTAAAATAGATAAATCCTATTAAATAGAAGCTATCACTAATATTAAAATTGATGATTTTTGTGATTTTCTTTTATGAGACTAATACACTACTGAAATGAAGCAACTTTAATGAAAACAAAAGTTGTGAAACTGAAAAACAAAGAAAATAAGAGCTTATGAAACAAGCAGTTAAGCTTTTTGGCTCAAATGAAGCTCAAAAGCTCAAACAAGCTGAGGAACAGGAATCTGATTCANCAATCAACTGCTGAATGGCAACTGGGGTCATTCTCTTAGGAAGCATAATTCTATCAATCAATACATTCACAACCATTGTAAGTATTTGATCAATGTGTCAGAATTATAGTGCAAGACAAACAATACCCCAAAAGAAAAGACATAACATAGCATAGGTCAACACCGTTAATAGTACATCATCGTAATACATCATAGATTTCATACTTGACATTGGTCTTACAAGAATTGCAAAATGATTCGTTGTATTTTGGTGTGTAAAACAACAAGTATTCAAAAATATCAACAAGTTGAGGTCAATGTTATCGTGAGGACAACAAGACGTGGAGAAATACAAGTAAACCTTTTAGGAAAAAGATTACCTCGTAAACTCGTGCAATGTGATATTTTTAAGACCGGGAAGTGATTTCCCGGGTCGTACCCCAACGAGGTGTGAATGGAAAGATATCGTGAAAGGTTCGAGATTAAAATCTTGTATGTGAAAGGTTGTTTGGTTTTGTGATACGTTGAATTTACGAGAATTAACAATTAACGAACGAAAATAAAATAAACGTAACCAAAATCGGAATTATAAACAAGGAATGAAAATTAAAACTTAAAAAACTACCTAAGATACTACGGGAAACATCATTAGGCATTGGGAACCCTAAAATGTAAACTAGATTTTAAAAACGTAAAATTAACTTAAAATAAAACGCGAGTGCGCAAGATAAAACGTAAATTTGTTGCTACACTAATCCTACGGGCCTAAAAATAATTTTCTACGCACTAAAAGACAAAAGAAAATTTTGGAAAAAAAAAGAAAATTAATTATTTAATAAAAATCCTAATTACTATGAATTAAAAACTAATTAATACTAATTTAATTCTAATAATTAAACTACAAAGCTAATAATTCTGAAACTTTTTTCTAAAAATGCTAAAAGGTAAAACAAGTTTAAGAAAAGTATAAAAACTATGGGTACAGTTCAAAATAAGCAGTAAATAAGCTAAAAAGCAAAATTAAGCTAAAAAGGGCAAAACAAGGTTAAATAAAAACAAAGGAAAGGTATAACTGATAAAAGACCCTAGGGCAGTTGGTGTTGAGTGTGGGTGTTATGTATCTGAGCTAGAGGTCTGGGGTTCGAATCTCCCCCCAGACTTTTTGCAAAAACATATTTTTTTTTAATTTTCTTTTTACACACTCACTTAACCAACAATTTTAAGCGACTTTTGTAAAACACTTTTCACTGAAAAGCTTGAAATAAGCTTATGCTAGCTTAAAATGCCAACAGTTGAGGTTTTATGTTTAAAGTGAGCTTTTTGAAGTGTTTGTTTCACACAAACAAGCAAATAAGCCAATAAGCCAATAAGTACAAAAGAGCTTAGACAAGCACAACCAAATAACAATAACAAGTATCAATTAACAACAACAAGGTCAAACAAATAACTGGGACAAGCTACAAGAACATGAACAAGGCTCAGATCACAAAAAAAAACAAGAACAATAACACACAAGCAGAAGCCAATAAGCTCAAAATAAGCTTGAATAAGCCAATGAGCCACAAAAGCTTAAACAAGTAAAAATTCAACAACAAATAACAACTAACAACAACACTACAAAGAATAAGAATCAAACAGGAACATGAATTCAACAAACTCAGTTACTTCTGAGTAGCAGCAGCAATGGGTCCAAAATGGCAACTTGGGAGGCCAAAATAAGCACATGAATAAGCAAGCTATGGAAATCAAAAAGCATAAGCCTAAATACAACCTAAGTGAGATTCTAAATAAGCCAAGATCAAGGTTTTTATTCCAAAATTGACCAAGTTATGGGCCAATGAAAAACATGTCAAAACTAAAAAGTCTGGGTGCAGGGCAGCTTGAGGGTCAGACAAGAAACTTCAAAGGCAAAATTAAGTGAGCAAATCTTGTTCAAAATGGAATTTTCTTTTTGATATAGACTCACAAGCTGACAAGGCTTCCAAATCAACAAGAATTTTATATTTTCAACAAGGACTGAACTCTAGAATTTCCTATGAAATCTGTCCCATTTTCAGTTAGAAATAATTTTGACTTTTCAAGAATTTTGCCCAAGGTTGACTAATCTGAGATTTAATCTACTCTAATTTGATCATTGAGATGTTATATGTTACACTAAACCTAAATTATGCAAGATTGATTAAATCTAAACAAGATTCAAGCTACTTCTACTCCTAATTACCTACTGATTCAGCATACAATGATGATTAAACTAATTTTGACTTTTATAGAGAAAATGACCAAAGTTCATGCAGAAACTTATTATATAAGGCTAGTACAAACTACTTATGCAGAAATGAAAGCATGAAAACTTCAAATGCTTGAAAATCAAGTCTTATCCAAACACCCCTTAACCACTCAGTTTACACTGTGATTCTAACTTCTAGGTGGCATTAAGCTATAAATCCACTCAAACTCAGTTACATAACATCAAATGAGATTAAAGAAGCTTTAACATACAACCCACCACTCAATATTCTCAGATTCATGGATCAAAGAGGACAAGCAGTAGCACACTCAGTCTCATCAAACACATACAACAATGAATCAATCAAGTTCCATATCATCTAACTACTAAATCATGATCACTTTAGCTAAATGAAACAGTAAAAAGTAATTTATATCAAACCTACACTACTTAGGCAGTACACTAAATAAAAATTGAATAAAGATGGAAAACTTAAAATGAGAACTCACACTTTAATTCTCAGCTTTCTGAGAACTTCCTCAAGCTAGCCTATCTTTGATGATAGGCTCAATATAACACCACCTTAGTAACCAATGACCACCACAGAATTACCATATACCACCATGTTCTGTCCTTTTGACTTTTGTTGACCACACCATATAACTACTTTGAAACTGAATTTAAACAACTAGTGTCCACAAGCTATTGAGAGGCTTGAGTAAGCTTTTGAAAACAGTAAAGAAACTTTAAAAGCTGCTTTAGTACAATGATTTGCCTTGAGAAAATTAAATGACAAGAAATTTAGATGAAAACTAGGATTTCATTAAAGACTGAAAAAAAATGAGTACAATACAAAGGAAGCTTAATCTAAAACATAATTTAAAGAAAACTAGGCTACAAACTACTTAAAAACTACTTGCCATGAAAGGCTTACAAGAGACCTATTTATACTATAAGCTCACTCGTGGGTCTTCACAGCTTCTGTGCTTGTTTTGTGAGAGGAAAGAGTGCAAAATCATCCCTGTGACTCTTGTGAATATATCCCAACCGTCAATTTAAAGTATTATCAATCCTGGCCATTAGTTTGGATTTTGGCGGGAAAATAGTTAAGTGTAATTTGGATTGCCAGCATGGAATAAGGGGTTAGGTAGGGTTTTGTGAAGGTTAGTGGGGTGGGAGAATGTGATGGGATACTTTTGAGGAGAAGTGGAGTATGGTGGTGGTGATGTCGGGGTATGGAGGTTTATCCAGTGGGTATTGGGGGGGAAAGGAAGAAGACACAGGGTTTGACTTTGTTGACCTGAGTTATAAAAACGTGGGGGGGTTTGGTGTTGGGCTGAAGGGGGATGTTGGGCTTTTGGGTTATTGGGTTAAACAAAGGAAAGGGTTGTGTTGGGTTGTGATAATACAAAGGGTCCAATTGGGTTTATATGTTAAACATAGGGACCATTCATGTACATTCTGAAATTTAAGGGACCCAAGCTGCCGATCTTCAAAAGTTATCCCGAGGATAATATTTGCCAAGTTCCACTAATTCAAGGACCATGATTGCAATTTTCCACTTTTAAAATTCCCGGGGACAAAATGTGTCAACTTTTGAAAATTGAGGGACCAAACTGCAATTTCTTCAAACCATACAACCAAGGACCAAATTTGACAACTTGTGACTTTTCAAGGATCAAAGTTGCATTTTCCTTCCACAATATTCCACCAGGGGCCATTTCTGCCAATTCTGAAAGTTTAGGGACCAAACTTGCCAAATGTGAAACTTCAGGGACTAAACTTGTAACTTTTTGAAAGCTTTTCACCCAAAGATCATTTTTGATAAATTTTGACTTTTAAGAATTTGGTTTGACTTTTCTTTTCAAAATAAATGCTCCGGGACTGATTTTGTCAAGTTTTGAAAGTTGGGGGACTGAAACTGCCAATTATGCAAACTTTGTACGATTTTCATTTGTTTTTAATCATTTTGCATCTAAAACACGACCCTGGGATATTTTCAGTATTTTGATGTATTTCCGAGTGTTTTCACGTGTTTTGGCAGTTAAAATATGATAAAAATGATGAGTATTTACACACTCATCAGAATCCAAGGGATAATAAAATGAAAATAAGTTAAATGAACTGGAAATGAGTAAATGGAACAAGAAACAAACAATGGACAAGCTACAATAAGCTAATAAGCAAATCCAACTACCCTGCCAACCAAACAGGCCTGCAAGGATGTTGTAGGCCAAATTAAGCTAGGGGCAAAGGATTAAGAGCCAAAAGTGAGCTTGGATATGAAAAGCTGGCTTGTTGGGGTTTCCAAAAAAGCCAAAGATCTAACACTGGGGTCCACTATTAAGCACTGAATGATCTTATGAAAAAGCTTCAACTCACTGATGAACTAGTGAGTTCAGTGAAATGGAACAAAAAGTAAACTAGGAGCAGCCCTAGTAAATGAGTTACAAATTGAAAAACAAACACAAGAACTTAAAGATGGCTTGCAAAGCTTTCCAAAAAATCCAAACTCACCCCATGGGATCCACAGGTAAGCTTGTGAAGAGCTTATGAATCAAGCCCAAGTATACTGAATTCTCAGTGTACTGAGGAAATGGGACAATCTAAAAGCACTATGCAGCCCTATCAAATGAACAAATTATGGAGAATCAAGCATACACACTTCAAAACACCTAGAATGGCATCACAAATGCACAAGAACCAAGGGTTAAAACCTATTATTAAAGATTGTGCAATCCAATGAAAACTGCTAATTGGACTGTGCACAGGACAAGGTTTTAAGAAAGTGGTCTAATTAAGCACTAAGTTAAGCACTGAAATAAGCAAACTAAAATTTATAAAAAAATACTAGTAACAAGATTAGCAACAACACTACAATATTACAGAAGCACAGAATCAAATTCCAAGTAATAAGACCTACACAAAATTATTTTCTTTATTCAAAAACTGCATACAACCATTTTTGACTTTTTCTAAGAACATGCAGGTTTGACTTATTTGAACTTTGATTGCACTAAACTCACTAATTATGTTATATAATGATAAAAAGAGATGAAATCAAGTTATATAATGAACTAATAAGCTTGCATGATGAAAATGGGATCAAAATTCCCAACAGTACACTGCCAAGATGAAGTTGATGATGATATTGACTTTTTTATAAAAGACCCATGAATTTTATCTCTTGACTAACCTAAGTAAACCTAATGTGACATGTTTTTAACAAAGAATTTCACTAGAACACAATGGAACCCCTACAACCACCCTAAGCCAAACACCCCTTAACTGATGAGATTTTTAAGAAACTTGAACAAAATGAAACTAGAGCTTAACCTAATAACAAGAACTTATTCTAATAAGCACAAATGAAGCAAAATAAGCTGAATTAAACAACAAATAAGCACAAAGAACCACAATAACAGATTTCACAATTATGCACTACAATATGTCAAACTTTGAGATAGAATGCTTTGAAACCTGGCCTAGCTTTTACTAGGACCTCTTTATCAGCAACAAGCTCCTAGCTTATCAAAGATAAGCTAGGTAAAAGTTCATCTTGCCAATCCATTTAGACAACTTCCCAAGCTTTCCACTGTCACAATGCATAGGTACCCTGTGTTGTATTTGTTCTTCTTTTTGTTTTTCTTTTTATGTTTTGAGTTAAAGTGTGAACTTATAATAGCTTATTAAGAGCTTATATTCACTAATAAACTTTGAAGAAACTCTTAACGAAATTGGAATTTAGAATATGAAATTCAACACTTGCAAACTTTCATTAACTTAAAGAGTAGATTACAACTTGAAAATTTAAGAACTAAATTACATCTAAAAAAAACAATACACACTTCTTCTACTTCTACTACTACTACTTATACTAAAACATGAAAGATAAAAGCTCCTCTCCACGTGTGAGTCTCTTAGGGCAATTTAGCAGTCCCAAAAGTTGCCTTGACCATCCTTGACTAAATCCCAGCTGTTGGTTTGGAGTTCCATTGATC
Source organism: Artemisia annua (assembly GCA_014162995.1). NCBI lineage: Eukaryota > Viridiplantae > Streptophyta > Magnoliopsida > Asterales > Asteraceae > Artemisia > Artemisia annua. The sequence continues at coordinate 9,666 of LBNU01000511.1, forward strand.
CTAGCCTTTGATTCATTTTTGGCGCCAAAGTTCTTATAACTGCCAAATGGGTTGGTATGGGTTGTTGAGGTAATAAATGTTATGGTGGGTTGGTTGGAACATTTGGGAGGCTATGGAGGTGGGTTAGACATGGGGAAGAGGTGAAAGTACCCTGGTTATGGGGGAAGGTGTTGGGAGGTTAGGGGTGGTCAAACTGTGTTTTGACCGGGGTTTAAACACGATCCTTGGATATTTTCATCATTTTGATGTGATTTTGCGTGTTTTCAGATGTTTTGCGTTTCAGAATTGACCAAAAATGATGAGTGTTTGAGCACTCATCAATTTTCAAATAGTTCAATACATCAAAGGTGAGGCAGAACAGAACAATCGTCAGCATCTCAAATGCCTAAGCAACCAAATCTCATATCAGGATCAAATCAAAATTGACTTTCCAAAGAAAGGCAGATTAACATAGCAGAGTTTATCGTTCCAAAGGGAAAGAGATATTCTCATACTCGTGGTTAAACATCACCTGACTTCTCAAAGATGGAAAAGATGAGTAAAACAAAATGAAATAACGTCAGAAAGCTTACAGAGGATTTACCAAAAGTACGATACGAACATAGAGTGCATCAAACACGTCATCGCCATGTAGATTCTCAGGATGCCCAAAGAGATGTCAAAAGGCTTAACAAATAGATCAGGGATCGAAGACAAAATCAAAATAGCGTTATGCATTACCATGCAATCTTAAATGCCTTCCAACTTACTAGTGGTAAACTTAGGTGGAGCAAAATCTCTAACTCCAAAAGGATGATTCCGAAAAGGCATAGCTAAACGTAAGGCACGAATCAGAGTAATGCGGAAGCAAAGATACGTATGCAAAACCTTAAGGTCTACCCATTCCTTACCAGTCAAAACTTAAGTTCATATAGGGGATTTCTAAAGCAAGTTCTCAAAGAGGTTTCCTATGTTCCTACAGTGGAAGCCTAATGGTCCAAAACTCACATGTCATAGCCTAAGCTCTACGGATGTCGCATCCGCCGATCCAAACCTGTGGTCTCTGATACCATATTTGTAACATCCCAACCCGAGAAGGGCTAAAGTGTAACATTATGGAGTCAAATCAGAACACAAGCGATACGGAGATACATTTCTAATACAAAGTATACAAAGGTTACAAGGAAAAACTAAACAAAATACAAAAGAGCAACAACGATGAACTAAGCCCAAGTACAATATACTAAGCCTAACATCAAATACTTCTAATCATCTCTAAGTCCAGCCAGTAGCTAATCAGGGTGAAGTCTTCTAAGCCCAAAATAAGATCTCTCATCCACAAACCCAGCTTCCTGCTAAACCTGCCGCATGAGAAAAGAAATGTGGCTGAGCTTACAAAGCTCAGTGAACAGATATATATATACAGGTAACAAAGCAAAAGCAGAGAAATGATACGAATGATATACAATGAATAGAGTCAAAAGAAGCATAATAAGTACAAGGTAAGGAAGTATGATAAAAGGTCAAGGTATCAGGTGAGTGTAGGTTTCAGTATATTTACCCCAGGCCAAACAAATATTCCAACAAACCATATCACATCTTCGTCACCATGTATTCGGAGGGGAGTCCTCAGAATACCAAATGCAGTATGAGGGGTGTCCTCAAATGGGTGGAGTAGCTAGCTCCCAAAATGTGAGGGGCTGCATGCCCAGTCACCAAACAAATATATATGTAGTCCAATCCATGTCGTCATCACAATGGCCGTAGCCTAAACAAATATCAAACAAACAAAACTAGGATGCATCCATACGCCCCTGCAAACAAATCATAATCGTAGTAGCAGCAGATAACAAATTAGGGATGGTGTGGTACATTTCTCCAACCACACTAGAGTACATAACATTGGTGCATCAATGCTATGGTTGTGGCTACTCCACAACAAGTAATACCTGGGTAAAATACTCAAGGGTCAAGTAGTCAAGGTTCAATATCAAAGTGTAAGTGCCAAGTCATAATCAAAGGTCCAATGGCAAAGGTTCAATATCAAAGGTTCAGTATCAAAGGTTCAGTATCAAAGGTTCAATATCAAAGGTCCAGTATCAAAGGTCCAATATCAAAGGTCAATGTCAAAGGATCAATCAAAGATGTAATATCAATGGGTCAAAATGGAGAGGTCAAAGCCAAAGTTCCCAATCCACAAGGTTCACTATTCCAAGTTCCAAAGTCCCATAGTTCATGATCAAAGGGTCATAATGAGAGTTTAAAACAAAAGTTCATTTTAGCAGGTACCCATCACTTGTTTTAAAAGGTTCGTAGTAAAATCTTCATCATTTAGAAAGATCTTCCAAAAGATGACATTTGTAAAAGTGATCTTTAATAAAGGTTTTCGTAAGATATTCTTCAAAAGTGTATTTATGCAATTATAAAATCTCATATAAAAGTGGTCTTACAATCATATTAAAGTGTCATTGTAAAATAGTTAATCCTTCAAATGTTCCCATGTCATAATTAAGAAAAGAGATTTCACCTCCCGTTATAATATTCCAAAAGAACATTCAAAGTCTCACAAGGGTTTCATCTCCCGTTACAATATCCCAAAGAATAACCAAGGTCTCGGAAAGGTTCAAAGATTAAGGTCACAAAAGGTTATCGAACGGATCATAAGAGTTCAAACGAATCACAATAGGATCACAAATACCGGTGAAACACATCAATCATAGAGCCAAGTACGAAGGATCATAACCAAGGCCAAACGGAAGTCATAACACGATAATCAAGTCAAAGACAAAGTCAAGAGAGAGAAAGTGTGCACTTTTACTGAAAGAGTACGGAATATCTGTACCTTTGCCGAGTCAAAACAAACCGAGATCAAAGGAAAGGAGAACGGTCATTCCCGCTTCACCGAACCTAGAAGAGAGTGGATTCGAATTAAGAAGAGTTCAAATCACGTAAGTTACCTCTTTTAGTTATCCTTCCATTTTTAGTAACTTTCCATATTTAGCAGCTTTCTATTTTAGGTAACTTTCCATATTTAGTAACTTTCCACTTTAGGTAGTTTAAGCATTTTAGAAGACTTTCTATTTTTAGTAAGTTTCCTTATTTAGAAGGTTTCCATAAATAGTACTTTCTAAAAATAGAAGGTTTCCGTAATTAGCAGATTTCCAAAATTAGCAAGTTTTCACATATTAACATATTCATATAAGTTAGTTTTATCATTTAATCAAATTCTCATGTTCACATATGTCAAGGATTTCATCTTATGCACGTTTTCTGAAATTAGGGTTTCATAAAGTCATTTAATATGTTTTAGGGTTAAAAGTGTCAATTTAGCAAGTTAAGGGTCACAAATGAAAATATTATTATTATAACACATAAACATAAGTCACATAAGTACAAAATGTCAATTATACACTTTACACCTTTAGTTTCGCAAGTTACATATTAATCCTTAAATTATCCCATTTTCCATATTTAAACCATTAACTAACATAATTAGCACATAAGTCACCTAACTTTACAAAAATGTCACAAACAGCCCCTACGTCATTTTTAGGCCGAAATATACATACCACATCCATATTTACATAATTAGTCCTTCTAGTTATAATATTTACAATTTAAACCTTTTTTAATTATAGAAATTACAATTACATCAATTTAATTAACAAAATTACATTTCCAGCCCTTCAATAAACTATATATGACCCAAATCCTTCATATTTTCAAAATATCCAGAATTAACCCTCCAAGTTTAATTAATTTCAAAACATACCTTTAAGTTATATAATTTACTAAATAAACCCTTTAAATACAAAATTTTCACATCACACCCTCAAGTAACAATTTATACGAATTATACCAGGTCTAAAATGAATTACAAAAATATCCAGAAAGTTTGGAAAATTACAAAACACACCCTTCTAATTTATTTATTTCATTCGGTTTCAATCAAAACAAATAAAACATAGCCCTAATTCATCAAACATCATTTTCATCAATACACATTTATTATTAACCTGAAATTATTAGCATTAAACCATACAAACCCTAACCCTAATTTTACAAGCCCTAGTTTTCTATTTTCTTTTTATTTTGTAATCAGTAAAATAAATAAATCCAAAACAAGTTTCTAAGCTTTGATCATCATGAAACTGATTTTGTTAGAGTCTAATAACATGTATAGGACCTGAATAAAATAAATTCGAAGCACAAAAAATTCCATATAGCCGATTTAGATATAATTGGTTTTTAGGGTTTATGATTTCTTTAAAATCCAAATGATACATATAGCATGCATGGATAATTTTTAATACATTTATTATGGATCAATTGACTGTAAGAAAGATACGAAAAATACCCTTGAGAGGAATCGAGTACCAGATGGATTTTGTGACCAATTTCGAACAAAGGAAAAATCCCAGCCTTCGAATTAAAGCAACACAGCCTTAACCACTATTTTTCCCAACTTCCTATCTTCCAACCACGTCAAGGAAAAATAAAAAAGAGACTCCAGATATTGTTGAGCAGTCGTATGGATTTTTGATGATTTTCAGGGTTTTTAACTTTTGAAAATGGGAACAAGTAATGGGTAATAAATATAGAGGATATGGGGGGAGGTATATTCGGCCATATTGAGGTATAATAGGCCAATTCCTGATTTTGTGGATCTTTCCAAAAATATTACTCCCTCCGTCCCATATTAAGTGTCCACAATGGAATCTTTAGATGTCCCAAATTAAGTGCCCACTTGTACCTTTCAACCAATAAAATGAGACTTTAGTGGGTAAAAATAATATTTGATTGGTGGAGAGTTTAGTTAGTGGAATCTCCTAATACTTTGTGCATTATAAACATGGACACTTAATATGGGACGGAGGGAGTAGTGATTATCCCATTGTTTTACATATTTTAAATAATAAGAAGTATACAAATAAATGTAATTCGGCCAAAAGGTATTAAAATAAAGGTGACAAACATTTTTAGGGCATTTATAATATTATAATGTTCATGCAAAAATTATCATATATCATATATTGCTTATTACCAAGTGTTTGTGATTTATTTGGTGTTTATTTTAGTGGTTTATTGAATTTTGAAGCATTAGGGGCATTTCGGTCATTTTGCATATTTTGAAATTTTGGGTTTTACAACTGTTGGAACTCAATTGTTGTTTACTTGAAGTTACATGTCCATGTTTGTGATCGTACTCCATGTTTGTGATCGTACGATAATTGTTTTTTATTTAGGGCTTGTTTGGTAACCGAACACAATTCTTCAAAATTTCAAATTAGAGGGTATTTTGGTAATTTAAACATGTTATGAAAATGCGGGTTTTACAACTATCTCCCCTCAAAAGAATTTTCGTCCTCGAAAATGCAAAAAGTAAGGCGGTAAAACAAAACGAAGGTACACCAAACTATGAACAGAAAGGAGTAATTTAACTCGCACAAATTTAGACTTTAAGAATTTCAACGAACGAAATGATTTTGTTTCTCAATACTTGCTCTTATCGATTCAAATGTGGTTTCGGCTTCTCCAGAGAAGGCACATCACACAGAATTCATATCAAAAGAATCATATACCGAACGTAACAGATGATAATTGTATCCCCTTAAAAGATATTCAAAAGATGATGTAGGATTGGGTGGGTATTCTATCCGCGGACAAGGAAATGAACTGACCTGATGATAATGTATCGAGTGATAGCATCATAAGGGTGATATCTATAAGTTTAACTCTTCAGATTACAAATAGTTTCGTCTTCAATACGACCTTCCAAAGGTAATTTCGTAAACCGACAGATCTTGATTCTCATAATCCAAAGCTTCATATTTTAACTCATAACAGATCATCATGAAACGGATCCATCGAATGTGAGGAGCGTATACATAGCAAGGCATAGGTGTAGCTCTTCATAGTAACGAATCAAATCCATATAGACTGAAAATAAGTTGATAGATAACATCAAATGGCAGGAAGTTCTACAACGGAACTTAGGATTTTTATCAAAACATAGAAGTCAAACAATCGCGTGACGCGTATCCAAACGTATCAAAACGTACGGCGATAAGGCAGATCAAACGTACAGATCAAAAGAATCCTAAGGTCTCACTATTCGCAGATCGTCGCAAACGAAACAGAAATCTAAGTCTCCACTAAGGCACTTCTCAAGACATCCTATGAACACAACAAGTGCACGTTATATGATGTAAGTATTATCACGTTGGCCAGACGTCATAATACTAGCATCATATAAATATGCCCTCATGATGATCATACTCTATCTCAATCAGTGAAACAATCTACAAGTCCACCTAGCAGTCCAACTAACTCCTGGGTTAGTCCTATTCAAAGATCAATAACAAAACGATGTCGACAAAACAAACGAAGCTCGAAAAGACGTAACAAAATCAAACAATCATCATCAGAAAGAAACATGTCGCTAAGGCATCAATTCCTCCATCACAAGGTTCGTTTCAAGAATTTGTCTCTTTAGAATCTTCTTATGTCCGAGTTGTCAGTCTTCACCCATCTTCCTATCTGAGAGTGAAACGAAATCACTATCTTGAGTTTGGTTCCTCAAGCCTTCTGTAGTTCCATCTTGGAATGTGACTGAGTAATGTGAATCTCTGGTATGGTCTTCAATCTCCTCATCATCCAGTCTGCTTCCACACTCAATTCATCTTAGTACAACCAAGATGAATAGGGAAGTGAGACTATATGTTCTTCATCAGTTCCAGGTTCGCCGTCTTGACCAGGCTCCTGCGTTCTGTTCGTCCACTCTTCCGTCTTGTGAGGAGTGTCATCAACTCTCCAGGGTGGTTACCGTTGTCTGTCCTCTTCAGGTTCTATCCCGCTCCATCCTCCGGTGGAAAACTTGGCGGTTCAACAAGAATCATATCCGAAATTTCAGGGTGCCAAAACATAATTCACACGAAAATGTTCATCTCTTACCAGTCAAAACTTAAGTTCATATAGGAGATTTCTAAAGCAAGTTCTCAAAGAGGTTTCCTATGTTCCTACAGTGGAAGCCTAATGGTCCAAAACTCACAGGTCATAGCCTAAGCTCTACGGATGCCGCATCCGCCGATCCAAACCTGTGGTCTCTGATAACATAATTATAACACCCCAACCCGAGAAGGGCTAAAGTGTAACATTATGGAGTCAAATCAGAACACAAGCAATACGGAGATACATTTCTAATACAAAGGTTACAAGGAAAAACTAAACAAAATACAAAAGAGCAACAACGATGAACTAAGCCCAAGTACAATATACTAAGCCTAACATCAAATACTTCTAATCATCTCTAAGTCCAGCCAGTAGCTAATCAGGGTAAAGTCTTCTATGCCCAAAATAAGATCTCTCATCCACAAACCCAGCTTCCTACTAAACCTGCCGCATGAGAAAAGAAATGCAGCTGAGCTTACAAAGATCAGTGAACAGATATATATATATATATATATATATATATATATATATATATATATATATATATATATATATATATATATATATATATATATATATATATATATATCTCCTATAGCATGTAGCCAACCCAAGTTAGTAGGAAGAAAAACCAACTACAACAGCATCAAACCTATACATTCATAGTGGTTAGACCATTGAAAGGCTCATTACAACTTGCAACTTGCAGTGATTAAAGGGTGTGTGTGTTAGCTAGAGCAAGCAGAGAAACAGTTAGACAAATGACAAAACCACCCGCAATTGCTAATATCATTCATTACCTCCAAATACACATAAATTCTAGTGTCTAGCTATATAATATGTTTGTTCTAAGCGTACAAATGAAACCCACAAATTTAAGAGCACAAGTATTTTACCACGATTGATGGTTTAACTTGCATTTTAANAGGGACGGTGTGGTACATCTCTCCAACCACACTAGAGTACATAACATTGGTGCGTCAATGCTATGGTTGTGGCTACTCCACAACAAGTAATACCTGGGTAAAATACTCAAGGGTCAAGTAGTCAAGGTTCAATATCAAAGTGTAAGTGCCAAGTCATAATCAAAGGTCCAATGGGAAAGGTTCAATATCAAAGGTTCAGTATCAAAGGTTCAGTATCAAAGGTCAATGTCAAAGGATCAATCAAAGATGTAATATCAATGGGTCAAAATGGAGAGGTCAAAGCCAAAGTTCCCAATCCACAAGGTTCACTATTCCAAGTTCCAAAGTCCCATAGTTCATGATCAAAGGGTCATAATGAGAGTTTAAAACAAAAGTTCATTTTAGCAGGTACCCATCACTTGTTTTAAAAGGTTCGTAGTAAAATCGTCATCATTTAGAAAGATCTTCCAAAAGATGACATTTGTAAAAGTGATCTTTAATAAAGGTTTTCGTAAGATATTCTTCAAAAGTGTATTTATGCAATTATAAAATCTCATATAAAAGTGGTCTTACAATCATATTAAGTGTCATTGTAAAATAGTCAATCCTTCAAATGTTCCCATGTCATAATTAAGAAAAGAGATTTCACCTCCCGTTATAATATTCCAAAAGAACATTCAAAGTCTCACAAGGGTTTCATCTCCCGTTACAATATCCCAAAGAATAACCAAGGTCTCGGAAAGGTTCAAAGATTAAGGTCACAAAAGGTTATCGAACGGATCATAAGAGTTCAAACGAATAACAATAGGATCACAAATACCGGTGAAACACATCAATCATAGAGCCAAGTACGAAGGATCATAACCAAGACCAAACGAAAGTCATAACACGATAATCAAGTCAAAGACAAAGCCAAGAGAGAGAAAGTGTGCACTCTTACTGAAAGAGTACGGAATATCTGTACCTTTGCCGAGTCAAAACAAACCGAGATCAAAGGAAAGGAGAACGGTCATTCCCGCTTCACCGAACCTAGAAGAGAGTGGATTCGAATTAAGAAGAGTTCAAATCACGTAAGTTACCTCTTTTAGTTATCCTTCCATTTTTAGTAACTTTCCATATTTAGCAGCTTTCTATTTTAGGTAACTTTCCATATTTAGTAACTTTCCACTTTAGGTAGTTTAATCATTTTAGAAGACTTTCTATTTTTAGTAAGCTTTCTTATTTAGAAGGTTTCCATAAATAGTACTTTCCAAAAATAGCAGGTTTCTATAATTAGCAGATTTCCAAAATTAGCAAGTTTCCACATATTAACATATTCATATAAGTTAGTTTTATCATTTAATCAAATTCTCATGTTCACATATGTCAAGGATTTCATGTTACGCACGTTTTCTGAAATTAGTGTTTCTTAAAGTCATTTAATATGTTTTAGGGTTAAAAGTGTCAATTTAGCAAGTTAAGGGTCACAAATGAAAATATTATTATTATAACACACATAAGTCACATAAGTCCAAAATGTCAATTATACACTTTACACCTTTAGTTTCTCAAGTTACGTATTAATCCTTAAATTATCCCATTTTCCATATTTAAACCATTAACTAACATAATTAGCACATAAGTCACCTAACTTTACAAAAATGTCACAAACAACCCCTACATCATTTTTAGGCCGAAATATACATACCACATCCATATTTACATAATTAGTCCTTCTAGTTACAATATATACAATTTAAACCTTTTTTAATTATAGAAATTACAATTACATCAATTTAATTAACAAAATTACATTTCCAGCCCCTCAATAAACTATATACGACCCAAATCCTTCATATTTTCAAAATTTCTTGAATTAACCCTCCAAGTTTAATTAATTCCAAAACATACATTTAAGTTATATAATTTACTAAATAAACCCTTTAAATACAAAATTTTCACATCACACCCTCAAGTAACAATTTATACGAATTATACCAGGTCTAAAATGAATTACAAAAATATCCAGCAAGTTTGGAAAATTACAAAACACACCCTTCTAATTTATTTATTTCATTCGGTTTCAATCAAAACAAATAAAACATAGCCCTAATTCATCAAACATCATTTTCATCAATACACAATTATTATTAACCTTAAATTATTAGCATCAAACACAAACCCTAACCCTAATTTTACAAGCCCTAGTTTTCTATTTTCTTTTTATTTTGTAATCAGTAAAATAAATAAATCCAAAAAAGTTTCTAAGCTTTGATCATCATGAAACTGATTTTGTTAGAGTCTAATAACATGTATAGGAACTGAATAAAATAAATTCGAAGCACACAAAATTCTATAAAGCCGATTTAGATATAATTGGTTTTTAGGGTTTATGATTTCTTTAAAATCCAAATGATCAATATAGCATGCATGGATAATTTTTTATACATTTATTATGGATCAATTGACTGTAAGAAAGATACGAAAAATACCCTTGAGAGGAATCGATCCCGAGATGGATTTTGTGACCAATTTTGAACAAAGGAAAAATCCCAGCCTTCGAATTAAAGCACCACAGCCTTAACCACTATTTTTCCCAACTTCCTATATTCCAACCACGTCCAGGAAAAATAAAAAAGAGCCTCCAAATATTGTTGAGCCGCCGTATGGATTTTTGATGGTTTTTAGGGTTTTTAACTTTTGAAAATGGGAACAAATAATGGGAAATAAATCTACTATCTTAATAAAACAAGGTTTTGAAAAGCAATCTTATTCTCAAAATATCTTAAAACCTACCACCTGTAAATTCAACCCCATCCGACGGTCCTGGATCTATATTGTTTTTTAAGCCGTAAATGCAACAATTTTGGGCGGCATCATTTGGTATCACTTCATTAAAAAAAACACGCACACAATCCTCTCCCTCTCAACATCCCCTTCTTCAAACCCTAATAGAAACCCTTTAAACCATCACCTCCCCCAAATTAATTAATCGATAATTTTTGCCTACAAAACATTTCTCAATAAAATCAACTAATCATTTAATCCTTACCGATAAGAATTGATTTTGTTTCCAATACAAACACATATCCCCATCAAGTAAATGAACTATGATTTAGAAATTCTCAAACAAAACGACGCAAAAATCAACCAGAGCTAATTTTTTTTCATCTTTTTTATTTTAATAGATTTATGAATGTTTGATTGTTGTATACTATGTCTGAACAATATTTTTGTAATAGGTGTTTGATGAAGGTGTTCACCAAGTTTTTGATGAAATGTCTAAGAGAAGAATATGAAAGGACATGTTTCTTCTCCAGGTTGTTTCAGGTAGATTGATAAACGCTTATTCTACAAATTATTGGATGCTTGGAGTAGCCTTTCGGTTATGTACTTATATATGATGAAATGCTAATTAGTGAATTTTTGTTTAAACACAAGAACCTGATAATAAGAAGCATGCGGTTATACCTACAAGTTGATTTGAGCTATCTATCATAATGTTTCATTGGTATTTTTATATATACATACATTGCGTATAGAATTTCGGTTTTGCTAAATATAAATTTTTGGTTGTGTTGTTGTTCCAAAGCCTGCAACCTAGGTTTTTTACATGTGTTTCGGGACCCTCAGCTGGTGGTTGGATGATTGTCAGTGTTCGGGGTTATACCAAATGAAATGTGTTGAATCTATGTATCCTTGATATATCTTTTAGCTCTCGTTGATCGTTAGCAGTGTCTATGTAATCACAAACACTCTAATAGAGAATCTCCAAAGCTTGTATTCTAATGCGGAAAACAAATACAAGCATAAACAATAAATACTAAGAACGCTTAATCCTCTATGGATTATATATTGATAACTTGTAAACACGTTCGTTACATAAAACATAAACTTGTGTTCCTTTTATAGACAAGGAACCCTAACCTAA
>LBNU01000512.1:0-32390 GCA_014162995.1 Artemisia annua
CCATGAAAATTGGATTGAAATCTCGGAGGGAGCTTATACTTGGAGAAACCAGGTACGTCATTTGTGCTCGGCTACGTGAGTAAAAACATAAACGATTAAAGTCGTCATTTTATCATATAAACAACTAAGAATAATGCTTAGTGAAGGTGCTAGTTAAAGCATCTACTAGGTACAATATTACGATTGATGAACAATCGCTGCAAATAGAAATGTTCTTTAACCAAATGAAAATACTCCATATGAAGTGTAGTTTGAAAATACTTAGGAGCACACACAGATGTAACACAATTATTACACCTTAACCTCAGTGTCACTCAACGCCCATCACTTTAAACTTCACTGATAACTCGCAAAAAAAACATCCCACAACAATAACTCAACCTAACTACTTAAGCTCATACTATTTTCAAATTCAACCTAAACTAAAAAAATACTTTCATTACTAAACCCGGAAATCTAAGCTAACTTAGTCAAAAATGATTTGCACTAATTTTGTCCCTTTAACACATACACCAGTTACACAACAACTTGTAAAAAAACAAAATCGTTCCGTTGTATTGTATAAGCCCAACAACAACGCTTGCAAACCCGCCCAACTACAAAATTCAGCCAAACCAACATCACAACCCTAACTTAGATTTAAAGAAATACTTACCACTCACTTTACCCTAATTAGTCACAGCCACCAAACATTAAGAGAAGAAAAGCATTACATGTTCTCTTTAATCGTCCCTGGTAAAAACGCATACACCACAAAACAAGAAGAAGAATTCGTCCCTTGTTTCTGTTTGACGTGAATATACCTCAATGGATAACAACACCATGGGTGACCACCTGCAAACCGGTATGATCGGATGAACCTGCAAACCAAGGGTTGAGTGAGTTTTGTTTTTTTTTCTTTGTTTTTTACTTTAATATTTACAAAACGCACCAGATAACGCCGTAACTACTAACGGCCCCACTGGAAACGCGTATGAACGCCAACTCCTCCAATGTGTAAACGCAATGTTAACGCCGTCGTATTAGGTCCTTAACGAAGGTTTTGCGTTACCGATGCTTATGCTCTTAAGAGATGTATCGTTGAATTGTTTTTGTGTGTTACATAATGAAAGATTACCCATATATTTATAATAAATACATGGCTTAATGAACAAGCAACGTAAACCATAAACATAATGGACCAAACCCACAATTAGGTTTGGGCCAACTAATAGTCATCTAATACTCCCCACTATGTTGAAAGACACTTCTTCTTCTTTTCTTCTATCATCTTCTTTGCTGTTTGTTTGAGCGTAAGCATAATTGTATTTGGTGGCATAGTAATTTATTGTTTGCGGCTTCCTCCTTTGCGTGACGTTTTCTTTTACGTCATGGCTTGCTTTGCCTTTAGGTAGGAGCGCCAATTTGCAACCAACTATTTTCGAAAACTATAATGAACTCCGATGGTAAAACAAAGAGTAAGAGACGAATTTTGTTGATTGATGGCTATATCAACATAATACAAGATGTGTTAGACGGCTAAGGTTTTGAATGCTATGGTTTATGGGATAAAAAGAAAAGATTAATTAAATGAAAAAAATGGGACCCTCCGAATCATTGGCCAGTTGCCGATGACCGGAGGACAACTATTTTGTGATGAGTTGTACCTAAAGCTCCAATACCATGTAAAATAACAAAATAGTTTTATCGATTGAATGCCTTATATATGAGAAAGTATGTGTATTTATACTAAGTACATAGCGTTGATAATAAGCAACCAAACCCTAAACCTAATGGACCAAACCCACAATTAGGTTTGGGCCAAATAATAGTTATCTAATAAGTTTGGCTATACTATTTTGTGGTGTTCATTTTAGGCACAATATATTTTTTTCTTTATTGGTTTGTATTGGCATAGACACTTTGTAGAAAAAATGGTGAAATGTGAGATGGAATGTCTACAAGAATGATGTTGCACAAAGGTTTGGTTTGTGTTTGATGACTCAATGTCTGCTTTAAAAGATATGCCAAGTATGAGACTAATGCTAAAGAATATATACTTTGTTGTGTAGAGTGGACATGTTACACCCTAGTCAAATCCCACATCAGCTGTGGCTTGGAGTGATGCTGGGTATATAAGGATAACATAAGCGTTACTAACAACAACGCGTTTTGTGGTCTAATAGTTATAGGCTATAGCAAGTTACAGTAAAGTGTGCTCGTGCGAGATCACAACTGGCATAGGTGACCATGCCGGGAAGTTACAGGATAGGCCACAAAAGCAAAGCCGTGAGCATTCGGGCAAAGCGGACAATATTGTGGGCTGAGTAAAGCGAGATGTTACATGACATAGGTGAAGAACATGCAATTAGTTTTTTTGAGCGGTTTATCAATAGAGTTAGAAATGGCAGTAAAAATGCTCAAACTTAGAATGATGGCAAATGCTTATTGCTTAACTAATTTGCAAGAAGCTACTCCATAAGTTGTTAAGAAAAAGAATATGTCATTATTGAGTCAAAATGGGAGTAGGTTTGGAGTAGTAACTGGAAGTGAAAGTGTTAACAAACACTCGAAGGACATAGTCTTGCAATATATATGTGCATTTGCTGTCTATAAAATTAAAACAGCTTTCTCGTTTGTCATGTCATTTTTTTAAATGATTTTATACCTGGTAAATTTATTACTTCCAAAAATAGTGAAGTACATAGGATGTGAGTGAATCTCACATCTCAACACGTTACATAGGCGAAAAATAAATGCACCATTTGTTCTTCAAATCAAACCTATCTATACTACATATAAAGGAAAAAGAGTCAAAAGTGAAAAGTGAAAAGTCAATAATGTTGAAATGTTGAAATTGTGAAATCTTATTAAAGGAAATTATGAATGTAATTAATATTATTATTAAAACACCCCATTACTTAAAAGTACAATGATTTATTCACATTGTACAACCAAATTAAATACAACCAATTAAAACACAAATCGGGTTGACCCGGGACGCTTCAAACCCGACGGGTTGAGCCGGTTTAATTTGACCCATTTTCGACCCAACCTAGAAAGTTGACCCGATTTAAATCGACCTATTTTTCAACCGGAACGGTTCAACCGGTTGAACCACCCGGGTCGAACCGGGTTTCAAAACATTATCCATTACTTAAAAGTACAATAATTTATTCACATTGTACAGCCAATTAAAAACATATCTATCAAATTAAATACAATCAATTAAAACAAAAACCGGGTTGACCCGGGACACTTCAAACCCGGACGGGTTGAACCAGTTTAATTTGAACCGTTTTCGACCCAACCTAGCAAGTTGACCCGGTTTAAATCGATCCATTTTTTGCTTGGAACGGTTCAACCGGTTGAACCACCCGGGTTGAACCAGGTTTCAAAACATTATGTTAAATTTCCAAATCTTCAAACTTTTATTGTTTTTCGTTTATAACCTATAAACTTTTTTTTATCAATAAACTATGTGTCGCTATAAAATCCCGTTGCTATGCACGGGTACTCGTCTAGTCATAAGAATGACAAACCAATCTTATGAAAAACTACTAGATAAACTACTTGCGTCTAGTATGACCATAAACCCTTATATCATAAGCGTGACAGAATGCTAATTGCTCTACCATTAAATCTTCGAACTCATCATCATCATATGGGTTATCATCATAATTATCATTCCAACGGTCGTATAAGCTCTTCATTCTGGTTCCACCTTGCTTTTTGAAGAGTTTGTTCCCTTAGAACTTTTCGATGCCATAAATCTCATCCTCTTCCACGTTATTCTTGCTATCATTATCCTCATTACCCAAGTTAACATAGTTACTATTTCCTAAGTTCACATCGTCACCTTTCCCACTATGAGTAGTCCCAACATCCTTTTTGAGCATATTAAGAACATCAAATGGATTTGAAGTTACAATTTTTGTGCTACTTGAACTAGCCACATCAACCATAGATTTCAAACTAGACTTATTATTATCCCCAACCTTATTAGAATTCGTATCTTTCGCTTTGGTCTGCTTATTATCCATCTTCTTAGCAGTTGTATTTGGACTAGGTGTGTAGAAAAAACGAGACTTATGACCAATAGGTAACCCTCTAACAACTTGCCTTTGTGTCTCTACATTCATATCGGATACAATTTTCTTAGGACATTGGTCCAGTGAGTGACCAAAAACCTTACAGGTTGAACATCTAGTCGGCTTTCACTTGTACTCAACTCGAATAAAATGCAAGATATATCCATTATCTTCAATTTTAGGCACTGCCACAATAAGAGTGTCTATTAACTCAACATCAATATAAAGATCAATCACTACTCTCGCGAAACTGGATCGACCCGTGATTCCATACACACTGAGGCTGTATAAGTATCTAACATCAATGCGGTACCATGTTTTGTAGCAATAGCACTCAATTCATCCTCCGTGAATGCCGCGATAGGGATATCATGGAGTTTAACCTATATCATGGAGTTTAACCTATACCATGGATGATACGTAATGCGCCATTGACTCTTTGCAAGTGGTATCCTTTGATGAATGTGTCTAAAGAATACTTGAAGAGTGTACCGGTATAGGTTAAACTCCATGATATCCCTATCGCGGCATTCACGAAGGATGAATTGAGTGCTATTGCTACAAAACATGGTATCGCATTGATGTTAGATACTTATACAACCTCAATGTGTATGGAATCACGGGGTCGATCCAGTTTCGCGAGAGCAATGATTGATCTTACTCTCAAGCATTGATTCGATACCTGTATTAGAACTGAATTTGAGGAAGAAAATACCTTTTGAATTCATCATAGTACGAACAAGACCAAATCTACTCCATTTGTTCTTTAAATAGTTTTCAACCACACGATACACAACACCTTTACCCAGAAAGAACCCATATACAAAGTTCTCGAAAAGCTCCTGACCTCTAGGATAATTCTATTGATATTGCAACAATAGCCCCATTACCAGCCGGGGCGATTAAGGTACGAAAGTTAGCAACTTTCTTACTTGGTTCACCATTTAGACAATCAGCATAGGAAACAGTCCCCGTACTTTACGATTTATCACTAGCAGTAGCCCCTAACACAAGCTTGGAAATGGTCCCGTATCAGTAGCGTGACTATTGGCATGCACATGTTTTATTGAACATGTGTCCTCCTCATTCACACTAACAGGATGGTCATCACTAACATTAGACCTAGTGACATCCTTAATAGATTCATCATTGTTATCCTTGTTCGCCACCGTACACTTGTTATTCGTAGCCTTCTTTTGTTTGACAACTCTCCCTCCCGAGCTTAGAAAACCCTGTTCCATACTTAACTACATTCGATCCAATAACAGCAAACAAGAAGTACAATAAACCCCAGCTTCAACCGACAAGTAAACCCTAGAAGGTTTCTAATAAGGAATAGTACCAATTAATGAAACCCTTAATCTAAAGAAATTAATATGAAACAGTAACATAGATCACAACAAAAACAAAGCCTAATAGGATTCAATATGAAACCCTAAAATGAAATCAAAAATCATAATGACCTAAGACAATCAAGAATGAGATGATTATGATGAATTAACACATGAAGTTAACCAGCTTGCACGATCGTTAATGAATGAGTTAGGATCAATCAGTTTTTGCAAAAGTCGACGTAAGGATAAAGTGATCGCCAAATGGGGTATAGAGTTTTTTTTTTGTCTAGTTAATTTGATGAATACATAGAACAATAGAAAAAATTTCATTTACGAATTGAGATTTTCTTGCATATTTAGGGACAAATTTTAGCTATTTATTTTGTAAGAGAAAAAAAGGAAGGAAATTAATTGATATTTTAAATTACATATGTCAATACCTGTTAATCTATAACTTACCCTAATTACAATACCGTGAAGAGCATTTAATTATCTTTCAATAAATAGACACTTTCATTTTTTATTTTCTTTTGGTACAAGAATTTGCATCAAATGCCGCATGTGATATAATACTAATATATATGTTCGAAATAAACAACGGTTGTAAGATGCACATAAGTAGTTGTATATAGCTCCAAAAGATGCACCGTTTTTACAATGGAAAATATACGTCCTTAGCTTGTCAACTATATATCACACATTAAATTTCGAATATTAAATTTTGGGCAATTTATTCGGGAAATTTGGCTAAAACAAAGAACATTTCAAATTATCACTTTTGTTGTTGTGGTATTAATATTTTGCATAATAAAATCACATGTGATTTATAGTGTAAGTTATGAATACTCTAGTATAATTAATGATTAGTGTTATATTACATGTGATAAATTATTCGAGTTTAAATATCAACAAAATAAAAAGTCTTCTATTTTCCTTAACCTCTATGGATATATGTATTGAAGTTTGGGGATGAGAACATAAGATTATTGTTATCACATGTGATATATCAAATAAATATAAATACTCAAATTATTTTTCTTTTATTTTCTTCAACTTTTATAAATAGACAGTATTGACATAGAGGCTCAAATATTATGAGTGACACGTGGTTGTAAAGTAAATGATGTGTATATTTTGACAATAAAATAGTGAATCTTTTGAAGTTATAAACAAATATTTACACCCATTTTACAACAACGTGTTGAATATTCGAATTTTCAGATTAGTGCTAAATAACATGTGATATATCAAATAAGTTTTAATATTAAAAAAAAAAACCTTTAATTTTCTCTAATTTCTATAAATAAACTACATTGATTTAGAGGTTTAAAAATTATGTGTAATATATGGATACAAAGCCAATTATGTGTATTTTTCAATGAAAAAATGATGAATCTCTAGAGTTATATGCAAATACGTTTGCCTATTTTATGACAACATGTTAAGTGTTTGAACTTACAGGTTAGTGTTATATTACATGTGATATCAAGTGATTTTGAATATAAAAAAGAAAATTGTTCTATTTTCTCTAACTTCTGTGAATAGACTTTATTAGTTTAAAAGTTTAAAAATTATGAATGATATATGATTGAAAAAATAAGGATATGTATTTTACAATGCAAAACATATTGAATCATTTGGAGTTCTACTCAAAGACTTACGCCCATTTTACGTGTCGTGTACATTGTTCGCAATTACAGATAAGTGTTATATCACATGTGATATAGTCTAATATGGTTAAAAAAAACAAGTTATAACAAGTAACTAAATAATAGTGAACTATCCACTAATAAAATATTTCATTACAATTCTTAGTTATTTGGATAGTTGTTAGATAAAATTAATATTAACAATTCTATTAAACATAACTTATCATTTGGAAGTTATATTTGAATAATAATATTGGGAAGAGATCTAATAAAAGGACAAAAATTCGTGAGAAACCTACAAAAGCTTGAAAAAATATATTCTTAGGAAACTTTGAATTTGTCCTTAAAATAGAGGATGTTGGTGCATAAAAACTATGAAAAAAGTTTTTCTAATTTTCATGTTTTATAAACGAACTTTTAATGCACAAAATCATAAGTTACAAAATTTTAATAAACAAATGTTTTGTTCACATTTCTTTTTTATCGAATCTATAAACTTTTAGGAAAACTTTATTATAATTTTTTTTACCAACCAACATCCCCTATCTTTGTGGAAATTTTTATGATTTCTTTTTAAATAATTTTTAAAATTTTTAACTTTTTGATTTTTTTAACGCTTCTCATTTATTTATTTATTTATTTTAGCCAACTATAAGTGTGGAGGGTGTGGTAAGTGTTTTTCCTTCGCCACATCAGCTACACATCAGCTTTTTCTCTCTCCAAAACTTTTTCCTTCAACTTTCCCTCAACCATTGCAGCACCTTCTCTCTCTTCTATTAATTTTTTTCTATTTTTTATCATTTAAAAATATCCCTAAAGCTCAAATACCCACTCACAATATACACATAAAATAATAAAATATACCCACAAAATAATAAAATAAGGTTTCTCTCTCTCTTTTTCTGGCGGGACTAAAGTGCCGCAAATGAAAGTTTTTTACTTTTGCTGCAACTTTCCTGCAAGTGGGGTGTGGGATTTTCGTATTGCCGCTAGTTTCCCACAAGTTTTCCCTTGGTGCACCCTGCACCCTAATAACATTTACCGAAACAACGTACTCTTTCTCTCTCATATCACCTACTTTTGCCCTGATGAATCTGGGTGGCGGTTCTATGATTACACGGGTCATTATAGTATTTATGTGATATTGTAACACATTTAACCATCAAACCATGTATAGTGCTGTTAAAGGTTATTCAAAATTAGTAATAGTCAAAGAAGTAAGGCTAAAATATAAAGCCAAAGAAGTAAGGCTAAAACTTAGCCAAAGAGGTAAGGCTAAAACTTAAAGCCATCAAGTAACTTACTAGATAGGAGCCGGAAAAGTCGTTGCAATCTTACTTTACCTTCACATCATATATTTATAGTTACTTCATTACATGCACTTTAAAATGCAAAATCGTTTTCATGATTAAATGATAGTTCGAATATAAAGTATGCATAGTCCTTCAAATCAATATGAAACTATTATCTCAAACCAATAGCAATTAATCTTTGGAGACTAAATAATTAATAACCACTCACAAAAGAAACTATATATATGTCATTTTCTTACAAATAAAGTTTTCTGAGAATCGGATCAAACATGAATATATCAGAAGGCTATACTCCATTTGTCTTATGACACGAGTAAAGAGCTACTTTTCTTTTTTTTTTTGAACGGCAAATTTTATAGAACCAGCAAGAAGATAGAAACAAATTACAAGGAAGAAGCTAGTAAAGAGCTACTTTTCTATCATAGCCGTTTCATAGGCTCCATAAATATGTAATAATTAAGTTCAACATCAGCACACAAACCTCAACTTAAATTTGATATATGCCTTTCTAAATTTTTTTTTTTTTTGATATAATGTTTAGTAGATGAATATTTATGATATTTGGAAACATAAAAAAATTCTGCATACTTCACCTTTACTTGTCATCTTTTTAAAATGACCTCTAGTTTTCCCTCAAAATATATGTCAACCTCCGAAGAATTCCCAATCCATTTTCATGGCTGGTTGCGAATAAACAAAGATGGTCGATGTGAAAGATTCATTGGAAACGATATTGTTCCTGCTGGGGTCGATCTCTTCACCGGTGTTCATTCCAAAGACGTTCTTATCTCACGTGAATCAAATGTTTTTGTAAGGATCTACATTCCCAAAACCATACGCAAACGCAAACTTCCTACTTTCATTTACTATCATGGTGGCGGATTCTTGATAGAATCTGCCTCTTCTTCCACCTACCACCCGACACTTAACTTGATTACACAAGAATCCAACGTCATTGCTGTGTCAGTAAACTATAGGCTAGCACCCGAACATCTTATACCAACAGCATACGAGGATTCTTGGGAAGCAATTAAGTGGGTGGATACTCATGCTAATGGGAATGGTCCTGAGTCATGGTTAAACGACTATGCTGATCTTGAGAATGTGTACTTTGCTGGGGACAGTGCCGGAGCCAACATTGCTCACAATATGGCTATTAGGGTCGGGTTGAGCCCGGTAAAGTTTATAAACCTCAAGGGTGTTATTCTTATCCACCCGTATTTTGGAGGAAAAGATCCTATTGGGGTTGAGGACAAGACGAAGAAGCATCAACATCATAAAGCGTTCATGGATCAAATGTGGTTGTTAGCAAACAAGTCTGGGGTTGGTTTAGATGACCCGCTGTATAATCCAGCCATGGACCCCCGTATATCAGACTTTGGGAGTCTTAAGATACTTGTGTGTGTTGGCGAGAAGGATAAATTGAAGTGCAGGGGTTTGAATTACAAGAAGGTGATTGAGAAGAGTGGATGGAAAGGAAAAGTTGTGGTTATGGAGAGCAAAGGTGAGGGTCATGTGTTCTTTTTGTCTAATGTTTCATCTGAAAATGCTCGTATTTTACGAACTAGGATTTGTATGTTTATCAACCCGATCCGTAGTAAATCATGATGAAATGTCTTTCTTAGTAGAATCTTGTTGTTTATCGTGCATTGTTTGAGTACACTTAGTACACGACGAGCATATATATAGTATTACAAAGCTTAAAAATAGTGTTTATATTAGCCTATCAAGAAGCCTTTCAACACAAGCATATTTGTGTTTGTCAACATATTAAGTATTGAAAAACTGGATCCAAAGTCCCGAATAAGGACAATACTTCTGTTTACAGTGCTGATCATCTAAAGTTTGTTTGTTAGATTTTTATTGTCGAACCCCCATTCTGCCAAAAGGTAGGTGTTGAAACCATGATTACCCGGAAAAAATAAATAAATAAATAAATAAATAAATAAATCTGTTGTCTATCATGTTTAACAAACAAACAAACAGAGAAACTTTAAAAATAGCTTTTTGTTGAGACTTGAACTCGCAACCCCTTTTGTTTATGATCTTGATACATTTATATACCCGCTGGTAGAACTGGATCAGATTAGCACTTGAACTCGCAAGTCGCAACCTCTTCTAAAAATGAATCATTTGTGGATCATATTATAATGTACATGCTGCAACGTAATAATATTAATAAACTAAAATAAAATAAACGGTTCTAACATAGTATTAAACTCGTTTATGCCTTACAAAGTACTCCGTACCATGTATCGACATTACATGATAAAGGATAAATGAATGAAAGAAAGATGGAAACATGCATGACTTGCTTTAGTAAGGTAACTCAACACAACACACAACATATTTACCATTTTTTTTATCATGACCAAACTGCAAGAAAAGCCATTAATCCAGCCCCGAGGAACAGTGAAATATAAGACACCACTTGAAGCTTACCATTGCATCTCATCTTCTTGCTCATGAAATCAGCAGCAATAAGATCAACCAAAGCCATATAAACCAAAATCCCCGCTGATATGGAATCGAGTATGCCTTCAACAACCAGAGCTCGGGGGCTATTGGGGTTATAAAATGAGGAGATAATCATGCCTATACCAACCCCAAGAGGAGTCGTTATAGCAAAAAAACATGCCATTATAGTCGAATGTAGGGACCCGAACTTTGCTAGGGAGATACACCCACCTAGTGCAAACCCTTCAAAAAACTGATGGAATGATAATGCCCCGAGCAAGGGTCTAATTGTACACGGGCTATGTGAAACGCCTAGCGATAGTCCAATCATGATGGAATGTGATACAACTCCAAGTTCCAATACCTAAAGGTTGATTTAATTTATAAGAAACAAATGATTTTCAACAAGAGGTATTGAGTTATTTACATTGTGAACAACTGCATATACATAGTATATCTTTTGGAAAATGAGCTATGTTTGGATAAATTATGTAACTGAGCATTCTAGTAACTAAGTTCTTAAGGGAATGTTATAAGAGTGTTCAGAATTTTCTTATATGAGTGCTTATCTGCTTATCTTTAAAACATATGAACAGTTTTAAGTGTTTGGATGAAACAAAGTATCTGATTATTTAAGAGTAACTAAGCACTTTAAAATAATTCAGCATATGTCAGCGTGTTTTGTTTTGAGTAGATAAGCAGTTTAATATAAGCAATCCCATACACCCTAATTATAAAACCCAAATCAACCAATTTATAAGTAAATAAGTCGTAATTTAAAGTTCTACTATACAAGTCCAAAGTTGCTTAATTACATACTATAGTATTCCTTTTGCACAAAAAGACCATTTTTTTACGGAAGTTAGATCACTTTTAAGCCCATATCATACCTGTGAAACTACAATATGTCGAACACCACTCTCATCATCATCACTGAAACCATGTGAATGCATTCCCACAATGTGAATCTCACCTTCTTCAGCTTCACCAAAGGCCTTCTCATTCACTGCCCCCGGAACTATCAATGATTCAGATTCACAACCAGCGGCGTCATCTTGAACATCTCGGATTTTCCTCACTTGTTTACTTTCATAATATTGAGTACTAATAACTTCAACAAGCAAGGTGACCAAAGCACCCATCATTGCTATAAACCCCGAAAAGGGGAAATGAGACCACGGGGTTTCAGGGAGACAAGAGTTTGTTAATGACTCTGTAGCTTCTGGTAACATGTGAACAAATCCTGTTGCTAAGATGACACCAGCCGCGAAGGCCTTGGTGGCTAAAAAAAGACTGGAGTCTGTTTTCAGGAGACGCCAGTTTTTGCCAATAAATGGAATAGCAATACCAATGATTCCAGTAAGCAGAATGGTAGCAATGGCTACAAATTTAAGAATGAGAGCAGTTTTATCATCACGGCATGGTTCTGCCTCTATTGAGTCGCAAATGCTGGTTGACATGGATTCAGAAAAGTTCCTGAAAAAAGATCCTTTTGAGATCCAAAAGAGTTGGTAACTAAATAAGGATTAAGGGTATTTGGGATTTCATATTAATATTGCTTACGCAATTTTAGTAAACTCTCTTCTTTTTAGGTGCTTGGGATAGCTTATCAAAATGGGTTATCATCTGATTTTTAGGGTGCGCTGAAATAAGCATTATATTTGAACAAGCAAGTTGAAAACTGCAAATTCAAATTAGTTTCATTATAACTTAATAAGAAACAGTAAGCCGATAATTTTTTTTTTTTTTTTTTAACGGCATTTTTTTTTAAATTAAAAGCTAGTAAGAAGCTATAAGATTCAACACCAAACGACAACAAAACACTCTTACAAAACCACCTAAATGAGCACCCACATGCAACCATGACAAATGATTGAACCAAAGATACAACACCTAAAAGCGGGCTAAACCTAAAATAAAACTCGTTAGACTAAACAGCGCCTAGAAGTATCAAAGAAACCAATAACCTTTGAATCCCAAAACAAACATGTTACAATGCAATTTGACGAAGCACCTTGAATGCTTTGGACGGCCTTAGTCTAGGAGAAGCAATTTTTAGTTCATTCATTAGCTTTTCACGGTCATTAAGCACCCACCCGAGGAGGTTCATAGTCTTTATCTTTTTCTTTTCATCCTAGCGTTTCTCAACTAAAAATGTATCAACAAACAACCCCTTAATAAAACACGTGCCTTTCTCAACTAAAAATGTATCACAACTCATTGCGTAACCAAGCTAGAACTCATAAGCAATTCTTCATACAAACCTACCATATTTAATCAGAATCCGTTACGTACTTACATGGATCATTAAATCCTTATGTCTGCTAGAATAAACGATGATTCTCATTAGTGGCTTATTCACGGGTCACATATTTAGTTTTGGATAATCAGTTTAGATAATCAAAATTTGCAAAACAAACCAAGACATCTTATTATCACAACTTAAAGAGGATCGAGCTAGATAACTTTCCGAGCTGAGCTAGCTCATAACTTAAAATTACCATTAATTCTATACATAATCCAAACTATCATACAGGGTTATCGAATTAGTTACCTGGTGAAATCCAAACTTTCTCTGAAATATTAAATAAAGGGTAGAACTCCTGAATGAAAATCCAACAAATGCAAGTAAAACTCAACCTTTTTATACAAAATAAAAATATGTAAATTTATAACATAATCTAGATAGATAGAAACCTGAAACAAAGACATGATGAGTTTACGTGTTAAAGTTTGAGATTAGAAATTTAAGGAAATGTTGATGGATGATAATATTCTAGTTGCACACGATATGTAGTTGCACACGATATGTAGATTGAAAAGATGTTTGTTGAATAAAATGTCGTCATAGTTTCACTAGTAAACAATGTTTATGCAGATTTCGTGTAGAAAGAGTCCTGAGAATTTGACAAAGTTGTGTCGACACCATATGTAATTCTGTGTCCTGTAGATTTCTTTCTATTTGTACTATTTGATTGATTTGCAATCAAGGTCCTTGAGGTTTGGCTATCAAGTTGATTTTCGAAAGTTTTATTGAGGCATATTCTAGATTAGATTCCTTATATAGATGTTTGAATATATAGATGTTGACATCATGTGTATGTATGTAACTATGTAAGGTTGATTTATTTATTTATTTATTTATTTTGAAAGATTGAATTTTATCTACTTGAACTGTTCTGTCATCTCACCACATATAAAGACGACACTCCAGGATTTGAACATATATACATCAACGTGATGCATAGGAAAGTGTGATATGATATCCCTTATTACTTGAAACTGGACACAAAACCGAAGTAATAATAGGAGAGTAAACACAATACAATAGAAAATTGGTATATCACTGAATAAACTGGTTTTTAGCACAATAGCCCGTTATAATAAGCAATTCTACTTTAGCCCGTTATAATAAGCAATTCTACTTTGGTCAGATTTGCCGAAATTCTTGAAATTCAAAACTGACAAGGAAATTATTGCAAAACTAAAGCTACCAGAATCATGTTATTTTTGTTAAATGATTAAAACCCATAGGTGTTATAGTTTATTGATCAATATATATCCACTAGCTAGACGAGTACTTGTACATAGCAACGTGATTTTATTGCGGCAAACAATTATACTTCTGATATTTTGTTTATTTATTTTCATCAACTATAAACTAACACAATAATAAAATAATGTTAAGTTAGGAGTAAAAAAAATGTCTCCTCGATGTCTCTCTGCCTTTTTATTTTTTAGAGAGAATTTCACGAGTTAGAAACAAAATTAAAATATACAATTCAAGCCGATCTAATCGTTTAATTGTTTAGTTGTGACGAATATTCTGTTAGGATCATAGTTCTCAACTATTCAGTCAAGTCTCGGTCATTTCAGTAAATGTAATAGGTTGCTAGAATTATCACTTTTATCTTAATTATGTTAGTTACTCGTTTGGTTAATGTTTAGTCTAATAAGATGTCCAATGGGCNGTGCATTATAAATAGTATAGATAGACACCCTAATGACCTCACTCACAAGCGGACTTGAGCCATGCATAATACTTGCTAATGCTCCCGCACAATTCGAGCGGCGAAATCATGAAAACTCGAATTGGAGAATAAAACAAAAATTATTAAAAATAAAACTAAACATAAAAAAAATCTAAAGATAATTATCTTAATAAAAATAAAAATAGAAAAAAAAAAGTTAAGACATTGATAGGTACCTAGTTGCGTAATCCGAAAAAGAGTGATTTTGTTTTTTTTTTGTTTTTTTTTTTGTTTTTCCTTTTTTTTACGAATGTCTAGACTAATAACGGCTCACGATGGACCATCCGGACGATGGATGCAGTGATTCTGGTATGATTTTCTTTGAAACTTAATTACGAATCCACGACTGTTAATGACGACAACAAACTCTAAGCGATTTGAGAGTAATAAGCAAAGAATTGAACGATTGTTTGTTTTCTTAATAAAGTTACTTGTTCTGATGCATCATCTCGGCTATAATTGAGGTTCCAGTGTGATTTTCTTCATAATTTAATTAGGAAGCCATGGCAGCCGACCTAGTCAGTTAACTCCTTGCGGTACGAATAAATAGTGGGCTGCATTTCAACTGTTAGATGATGAGAATCTCGTACGCATTATGTTTTATTAATGCAGTATATATAGAATACAAATCCATAAACCCTAAACCCAAATGACTCCAAAGCCCACAATGGGTTTTGGGTCAACTAATCTAATATACCTCTAACACTCTCCCTCAATTCAAGCAGCGAAATCGTAAAAGCTCGAATTTGAGTGTAAACTATAATTACTAAAAACAAAAAGAAAGAGAGATATCTTGATAAAGAATCAAGAATTTGAGAGCAACTAGTAGCAGCAGATAAACGGAATTTGAAAAAGAGCTATTTTTTTACGACTATCTTATAACAGCGAGTGAAGGTGCATCCGAGTGGTCAAGCCGGCGTTCTGGTAGCATTTTTGTCAAACTTTAATTATGAATCCACGACCGCTGACGGGAGTCATCTAATTTTAGCTTTTTTATAGTTATAATCAAAACAGTGAGCTAGTGTTGTTTTCTGAACCCGTCAGCTTGTTACGACGCGTGATAGCTCGACATTAGTGTTACGTAGTGATTCCAGTATGTTTTTCTTTGAAATTTAATTACGAAGCGAATGGCCTTAACGGCATCAGTTAACTCCTTAAGCTTTAGGAGTTATGGCCAAAATAGTGACCAGCTAGGGTTTAATCCGAAATTTTATATTATTTTTATTAGAGAACGGATAAACGTTGATGGCTAGGGTTTGGCAGGGTGGCTAGAGACGTCGGCTCAAGGTTTCCGACTAGATATTAGGATAAGACCTACTCTATATGTTAATGATGAAAACCCCGTAAGAGTTATACTTTATTGATCGATACATATATAATACACAAAAACCCTAATAACTCATAAGTGGGCTTGGACCAAATATAATACTGGCTTATAATTTATTACAAGTTTGGAAACGCGATTAAAAACCAAATCAAACAAACATTGAAAAAAATATGGATTTTGAAGGTAATTCCAAATTAAAAGTGTAAAATGTAAAATTGGTTGTTGGTTACAAACAAGGAACATCTCTTTGCCCGCGGGTAAACCCATTTGTTAGTGAAATACAACAAAAGCATGAAGACGTAATATGAAAATTAATCATGAAACTGTGTAGTAAAAAACCATATCAATTTGCTAAATACCAAGTTCACAAAATACATCATTACATCAAATCATAATCATATTAGTTCGTTTCAAGAGATTAAGTAAAATAGTTTAAAATTTCGTTAACAAAACATAGAATTACATTCACTTGGTCCTCTTAACATCCTACTTCTTCAACAACTTATAAATAACCTTACGAATATTTTAGTTTAACATAAATGGGTTCACGGGGTACACCCATTAGTATTTTGACGGTTACACCTGTGGGTATTCTAAATGGGTATCGTGGGTTTACCCGTGACGAGTATGCATTACCCGTCGTCCGCCTGCCACTAACTGATGGGTACAAATTTTCACTCACAACCCACCCGTGAGTAAAAATTGATGGGGTTACCCACTTATTTACGTACGAGTACCCGTGGGTTATTGGTTTTTTCTCGCCCATTGCAATCCTATAATTAACTACTAACTAAGTCCTCTAATTCAAAATGGATCAAAATTGTTGCATTCTAAAGGGGTATCTTTTCAATTTTGTTCACAAGGAAAGTATGGTAGAAATAGACTTACCTTCTAGAAGCACACAACCTTTTATCAACCTCTTAGTTATGAATAATGAGCACGTCACTCACATACCACTAATATTTGTGTATATTTTTTCGAGTAAATTGCAAAAATCGTCCTTAAAGTTTGGCCCGTTTGCATGTTTTGTCCCATACATTTCGAAACTGCAAAGATCGTCCATAAAGTTAACCTTTGGGGGCATATATCGTCCTTTTGGGGTATATATCGTCCCAAATATTTCAAAATATTAGGGACAAAACATGCAAACGGGCAAAACTTTAGGGACGATACATGCAAACGAGCCAAACTTTAAGGACGATCCTTGTAGTTTCGAAATGTGTGAGATGAAACATGCAAATTGGCCAAACTTTAGGGATGATTTTTGCAATTTACTCTATTTTTTCTGTTCAAGGTCATTCTTAAATTTAGCTTTAAGAAAAATATAACTATAAATAGTGTTAGCATTAAAGAAAAGTGGCGGTCATTCTAGTCATAGGAACTTCGTAATACATTATAGAAAATGTCATAGATTAGTAAATGGGCTCGTGGATTGGGCTAAGCTAATAGGTTATTAGTTATGTTAAGCTAATACTATTTATTCATGTTGTAATCCAAGCCCAATCCACAAACCAAACAAGGCTCATAGAAAGCCCATCCATCCCATATGATGGAAGTATAAAAGGCACAAACCTCCTCATTTGAGAGGTGTGCTTGAGTGTGTAATGTGTGTGTTTTAGTTATGAAATTCTCTTCTTTATCTCTCTAGTTTCTCTCTCTA
The DNA here is from genome assembly GCA_014162995.1 of Artemisia annua. Taxonomy (NCBI): domain Eukaryota; kingdom Viridiplantae; phylum Streptophyta; class Magnoliopsida; order Asterales; family Asteraceae; genus Artemisia; species Artemisia annua. The sequence goes on from LBNU01000512.1 coordinate 17,842, forward strand.
AAATACTCATATCTCAAGTCAACTAAGTGCTTAAATAGATTAGTGATAGAGTTTATCAATGGTCCTACAAGTGGTATCAAGAGCCAAACAATGATTTAGGAACGTGTTTTGTGGTGTTTTTGGGTGTTTTTTGTAGAAAAGTTACGGTTTTCTCCGAATAAGGTGTGAATTTTGGCGAGTAAGGAAGATTTTTGGCGAGTAAGGGCTGTTTCTTCGTGTAAGACAGCGAGTAAGTTGGCATTTCAGCGAGTAAGGATTTCAGCGAGTAAGGATTTCAGCGAGTAAGGTTTCAGTGAGTAAGCATTTCAACGAGTAAGGATTTCAGCGAGTAAGGATTTTAGCGAGTCAGAACTTATTCAGCGAGTTAACTTATTCCAAGTTAGGAATCACAACTTATTCCCTTATAGTCTATCTAGTAAGGAATTATCTTGCCTTCAAATAAGGGAGCATATACTTCGTTGAACAATTTTCACCGAGTAAGCACTTATCTCCAGCGAGTAAGGACAAGTTCCAGCGAGTAAGATCCAGCGAGTAAGCAATTTCAGTATTTCAGAGAGTAAAGAATTTCAAGTTTTCAGAGAGTAAGGATTCAGAGAGTAAGGATTTTTATTTTCAGAGAGTAAGGATTTTTATTTTCAGAGAGTAAGGATTCTAATTTTTCGGAGAGTAAGGAATTTTTATAACTTTCAGAGAGTAAGGAACTTTACTGATGGATCTAAACACACACCTTGTGTTAGAGATACTTTGAGTAATGTTATTAAGCACGCGGAATTTACTTTGTAACACTTAGAAGATGGTTTATGTGATGTATTGTGAGTGAGAACAGTAGTATGTAACACAAAGCTTCAATATTATTAACGATAATAATACGAGTGATCTTAGCTATCACTNTTGCGTTGTTGAGGTCCTATCAAAATTGATTTCTAACTGGTTTCTTGGTGAAAATAAGTTTCTCCGTTGAGCCGTTCTCCTTCAACGAATGATAAGAGATTCATTAGATAAGCAATTCTTAAGGTTTGACACCTGTAAAAGTGTTATGAACTTGACTAAGTTTTTTCGGTAGTTCGAGTTTACATGGAACGGATCCTATCATTTCCAGATTATTGAATGGGGTGATTTATCGTGGTTTAACTTCTCCACTTTTGCCCCAACAAACGGCGATCTGTACTTTCGACCATAGAAGTGTTTCAAATGGTGGTTGCCTGAGTTTCTTTTAGGTGGCAAAGGAAAAAATCCCTTTTTTTCCTTCTTCCTGAAATTCATAGGAAAACAAAATCAAGATCATTGCCTTTTAACTCCCTGTAGTATGCCTTTCGATCTGATTGGGGTCATTCCCTTTGAACTTGCTCATCTTCCATCCACCAACATGACACAATAAGATTTCATGGTAGAAAGAATTTGTGCTTTTAAGTTGGTTGCTGGGTTTCTTCTGCCCCTTTTTGACTGTACTGATTGCTTCTTGAAGTGTTGTCCTGTTCAACATTTCATGAAGTCTTTTGAATGAGCTGTTCTTTTGTGCTTCAGTTAAAAGACTTTATCTGCCACTAGGTCATTGCCTATCTTCTTAATCACTGGATTCTGAGCAATCAAGAATCATAATCCCTCTCCAGTTTAAGGACACATGTAAATTTCTGGAGTACTTCTCTCTCAGAATTGTAGGTTGGATGGTGGAAATTGGATAACATCCAATGGAGCAGTGGTTTCAACCTTTTCCATTTCTCTTCTGAGCCATCATGAAGTCAGCAATTTCAATCTCATCCAATCTTTTCTTTCTTGCAACTTCATCATCTCTTAGTTTCCTTGCAACCTCAGCATCATGATCAATTTGAGCTTGAACACTCTTCCTTACCTTCTTAACTGGTGGTTCTTCACTCTGCATAATTTCTTTCCCTTTCTCCTTTCTTATTTTTTCAAGTTCTTCCTCAGCAGTGGAAACAGTTTGACTGTCAGTGAGAACTATTTGCTCTGCAGTGGAAATATGAACATCAGTGGGAATTGTTGTTGCAGCAGTGGAAAAGATCTGCTCTTGATCTGTTTCTTCTGTATTAAGCTGCTGTTGTTGAGAAACTTCTGGCTCTGCAATATCATTCATTGGCTCAAATTCCAAGTCTTGAATACCAAAATTAGCATCTGTATCATCTTCCCTGAAGTCAATTCTCCTCCCCTTAGTCTCAGCATCTGTTTTCCTCCCCTGTTTGGGAGAATTACCCAAATCATCAAAGAAATCTTCACTGGGTGAGGATGAGGAAGACAACACCATCTTTGCAGTTTTTCTATGCTTCTGTAACCCCTGTATTTCATCCTGCAAGGCTTGAATCTCTTGTTTGAGTATAGTAACATCTGTGGCATGCTGCTCCTTTACTTCTGCCAATTCATTCTTAAGATATCCAACCTGTTTTGCCAATTTTGTACAAAGTTCCATCAATTCCATTGGTTGCTCACTGCCCTCATCACTTCCAGATGTATTACCTTCTGGGAGAGGTGCATCTTTAGGCAAAGATTCAGTTTCTTACCTAGTTAAACTAGATATTACTTCTGAACCACCCATATGTTTCATTTAGCTTGGGATTCCACCATCTGTATCCAATCCAAAAGGATTAGACACATTAGGTGTTGCTATGGTAGTGGTCTTATTGATGTTATCTCTGTCCTGTGAAGCTATTAAACTTGACACAGTAGTGATAGCCCTTTACCATACAATTAGCTAAGCAGTATAAATAACACTGCTCATAGCCTTTGAAAAATACTTATAATTTTGAGCAAATTATCAGCTATCAACGGATTTGAGATGTCTTTACCATTAGCCGTTTGCTATGGACTAGCCAACTCTTCACTGTGAAGCAAGGTGAGTTGATAACCATATAGTTTTTGGTAAACTATCAACCATAAATGGATTTGAGTAGTCTTTACCAGAAACCGTTTGCTCTGGACTAGTTGGTTCTTGGTGTGGGTCAGACATGGTGAACCAATTACCATTTGTTGTGTGTCCAGTTCACACACTCCAAACTCTATATCAGCATACAGTCCAATTCATATATCAAGGAATCTGATAGTTCCAAATCATTTGCTTTATCAACCTGCATTTGTTAGTCCAAAACCAAGAAAATACAAGACGAAATATTTTCCACTTAACAATAATGAATATGACTAACAAAACATACTAGAACAGACAACTAAACATTGGAAACCCAAGCCATTACTGACTTGACTCTCCCTCTTGCATCAATATAAGTGTGTTTCTTTAATACCATAGATGCTTTGTCACCTGTTATTGGTCTCCAAACCCATTGTGCTGTAGCTTTCATGCCATTTCCCATATTACCCTTAACAGCTTTCTTTTGCCTATCAGTAGAAACTTTTGGCCTAACAGTGGGAACTACTGGCTTAGCAGTTGAAACCTTAGGCACCCATTTTTGACTTGGTTCAGCTGTTTTCTTGAAAAAGGCCTTGTTAACTGTTTGTGCTTGCTTATAATTTGCAATTTTTGGTTTTGCACATGAAACAGTTTGTTTGGGGTAAACAGTCTTGTTTGGCCTAGCAGTATAAGGAGGTTTGATGCCAGATCTTAACATAACTGCTCTGGGAGTTATGTTGTAGTTAACATTAGGGTAAGTGTTTCTTGAAAAACTTTTTGTGTTCACCCTTGCATTTGAATACCCAGATACCCTAGAATTCCCATTTACCATCATATTTCTTTGATGGTAACTACATCTAGCCTGCAAGTGATCAAAACTTCCACACACATAGCAAGCCTTATTAAACATGATAAAATTATTACCTAGCTGTTGGGACTTAAGGTTGTTCCAGTTTCTCTAGTTTCCCCTAGGCCTTTTTGTCTTGTTCTGAGATCTATACATCTCAGCATATCTAATTGTTGACCTAGATTGTTTAACTTGTTTTCTAGGTTTAACAGTTGGTTCTTTAACCACTTCCTTAACCACTTTTGGAACAGTGGTTTCTATTTTACTCTTATTTTCAGACACAACTTCATTAGCAAGAGAAGTATCACTTGCACTCTCAAACACCTCTTCTATTTTAGGACTCTCAGTAGCTTTTGGCCCATACTCAAACTTAGGCTCTTGAAACTCTTCTAAACCTGTATGTGCTAGGTCAATTCCAGGAGGTGAAGGAACACCTCTGTATGGTGGAGGAACTGACTTGTATCCAACACCTGACTTAGCTTTATTAATGATTTGACACTCTATCATGTTTTTCACTCCTTTAGAAGAGTGCTCAAGAGTGTCTACACTAATTTGCACATTATCATTAAGCTTTTTAAGTCTCTCAATTTCTTCTCTAAGAGCCTCATTAACAGCAATTTTATATTCTAGATCTCTTTTTAGAACAGCTATATCATCATTGTATTTAGTTTCATTAGCCCTATAGTGTTCTAACTGTGCTTCTAAAACTGATATGCCTCTTTTGTGATTAGATAAGTTATAACTAGTTTGATTTACCTCTAACCTCTGTTCATCATATTGCTTTTTAAGTTTTTCATATTCTTTTAATGCAGAACAAGATTTAGCACAACTTATAACTGAATGTACCTCTGAATTGGAGAATGCCATCTTCCTTGTAAGTAAACTGTTCTTCTGGATCTTCTAATTCAAAGGATCAGAAACCTGGCTCTGATACCACTTGATGGATCTAAACACACACCTTGTGTTAGAGATACTTTGAGTAATGTTATTAAGCACGCGGAATTTACTTTGTAACACTTAGAAGATGGTTTATGTGATGTATTGTGAGTGAGAACAGTAGTATGTAACATAAAGCTTCAATATTATTAATGATAATAATACGAGTGATCTTAGCTATCACTAGGGTTACACCTTGAAGCTCTCTAGAGTTATTCGTACCTTAGACAATGACCTAGGATCTCCTTTTATAGAGCAAGGAGTCCTTTACAAGATAAGTATTAAGCTATCAAAATAGAATATACACAAGATCTATTCTATACTTATCTATACACGAATACATCAGTTATCTAATAAGCAGTGGTAACTATATGTACTAGCAGTGGTAATGAGTTTCCACTGCCAGTGCATTCTTCAGCAGTGTCTTCCACAAGCCTATCAGTGGTAACTGTCAGCTTTATTCCCAACATTTACAACTTTCAGAGAGAAAGGAATATTAAAATTTCGGAGAGTAAGGAATTTATAACCGAATCTTCTCAGACTTTCGCCAAAACATCTTAACTACAACAACCTCCCTTAACCAACACCAAACACAACTCCTACATCATTGAACCGATCCTAAGATCAACTTTATCCATCATAACTTCATCAATGTCTTTCCTCAACAATTTCTTTCCATCAATGGACATGGACTCTCTTGTTCAATTCTTTGCTCCATATCCTAAGACTGAGAAGATGATGACTGAGACAGGGAAAATATTGAATAAGACTGAGAAGCCGTTAACTGATAATGAACAAGATGTTGAAGAAAATGAGCTACCAGATTACGTAAGAAATCTTGACCTAAGATTTCCATTTACATTCGTTGAGCATATGAAGCGACCGCCGTTGATAGAAAAGGCCCAAAATGTTGAAGAATCATGTGAGTCTAAGTCAGATGAACCTGTAAATGCAGAACCTTCCTATAACACCAATACACCAAAAGTGAAGTTGACTATGAATGAGACACAAGCTGAGACTGTTGAACCAAAGTACGATATCTTTGCACCAACTGACACGGAAATTCCAGAACCAATCTTTTCTCCATATTCTGAGAACGTGATACAGAAACAGTTGTAAGAGCAACTTGCCTACAAGGCTAGGTTTGATGAAGCAATGTTGAGACATAAGCAGGAAGCACTTAGGGTTCTAGCAGAAATGTTTCCAACAGACTTTACATGGAATAGAGATAAACTGGCAAATGAACAAGTTATTAGGAATCAGCAAGGATATGCTAAGAGTATACAGATGGGGAATCTGATACAATATGCAGGGCAGTATGCTGGAAATCAAATGGATCAGATGGTGAATCAGAATGTGATTAATCAAAATGGGAATGATTGTTTTATGACTTCGATTCAAAAACCTACATCTGAAATTCACAGCTGTGATATTGGTAAAAATTACAATGTCAAAGCAATGACAAAGGTACAAAAGATCTAGTACATGTTGATGCTAGCCAATAAAGAAGAATCGGGAAGTCCGTTGACTGCTGAGGAAAACGACTTCATAGTTACAACAAGAGTTAATGAGAATTCAACAGATCTCAATGAAAACTACAACTTTATGGCAAATCAGCAGGCAACAACATCAAGCAGTGACTCTGATCTACCTCCTACTTATGACTCAGAACCACTCCATGAGGTACCAAATTATGGTAATGATGCTAATCCGTTTGCTCATAAGAAGCCATATTATGTGTCTCCTGAACCTAATTATGATACATATGTGGGGGGCAAGTTAATAGCAATGTTAACTATGAAACTCCAGATATGGATCCTAATGGATTTCAAGTTGCACAAAATGTTGCTAATGATGAGGAAAACCGTGCTCTCTTTAAATCATTATTGAATAATTGCAGCATTGAAATTGAGAAAGTGAAAAATGTCAATCGTGAAGTTAAGGCCGCGAATGAGAAATTGACCAATGAGCGTGACAGATACAAGGAAAATGAAAAAAAATTTCAAATTGATACAAAACGTGGGTCAGAATTTGAAACTGGTTATAAGAAGTTACTTGTTAAAGATAGGAAATTGCAAAACAAATTTGATAATCTTCAAATTAGTTCATCAAAAGCCATTAACTCTTTAAAACAGGAAATTTCTGAATTAACAAACCAACTTTCAAAACCACAATCAGCTTATACCAATCTTGAAAAAAAAAGGATGAGTTGAAAAAGGACTTTGCAAAGAAAGAAGATAAACTTTTGGAAGAAATCATAGAGTCAGAACATATGATCGCAAAACTAGAAAACTTGTTGGTTAAAATGGGTCATTCGAGTAAAACTATTTGTATGATTACTAATCAAACTGATCCGATTTACCATACAAAAAACAAAATGGCTCTAGGGAAAAAAAAAACTCCTTGTAATCTCAAGAAAGCTCAGGAAGAATAGAATGTTTTGTATAATGGAAATGTGATATATACCAAACATGAGCCTCCTATTGTTCGTGATTATGTGGAAACGATAGAACTTGCTGAAGAGAGTCAAACCAAAATGAAACAAAAGAATCCAGACCAGAAATCCATTGATTACAACAAACTGAACAAACTTTCTGGAATTACTTTTGTTCCACAAAAACAAAAATCTGAGTTTTCCAAAAACCAATGCATCTCAAAAATAGTTTCTAAACTATTAGTTGCTTCCAAATCTCTTTCAAAAATAGAACAGATGTCTTCAAACAACACTTTTAACACAAGTGATTCCAGAAGATTTCTTGATGATCTTAAAACCAGAATTGGGCAACTTCAAATGCTTTTAGAATCTAAAATGAGACTGACAGAAAAAAAATTGGAATTCAACTATTCAATTACAACTGAAAAAGATTCTTGAAAGTGACTTTGCTCCTCCAATCAACGCCATTAATGTTAGAGTAATTCATTTTGAACAAGCGTTTTTGAAAGANTCTTAAAACCAGAATTGGGCAACTTCAAATGCTTTTAGAATCTAAAATGAGACTGACAGAAAAAAAATTGGAATTCAACTATTCAATTACAACTGAAAAAGATTCTTGAAAGTGACTTTGCTCCTCCAATCAACGCCATTAATGTTAGAGTAATTCATTTTGAACAAGCGTTTTTGAAAGAAACAACTGACTTTGTCAAAGACCACAAATCCCTGGTAAAGAAAGCTAATGCAAATCTTGAAAACATTAAATTTTTGGAAAATTTACATGATTCTCTCCTTGAAGCAGTTATATTTACCGATATTATGTCCATTATTTTGCAAACATATTCTGTTGAAGACGATGAAAGATTGCGAACTGAGACCTCTGAAATTGTTTCAAAATATGAAAATGCTCTTGTAAAACTTGAAAAAGAAAATGTGTCATATTTTAAACAACTTGATCGAAAAACCGAGGAATGCAAGTATGACAAACTGTCATATCAGCGTGCCTACACGGACATGCAAAAGCAAAATGATCTTTTGGAAGCTCAGCTAGAAAGTCTAAAAGGGAAGGGTGTGGATACTAAGTTTGCAAAACCATCGACTTCGGAGAAACCAAATGCTTCAAAAACAGTTGAAAAACAAAAAATGTCAATTCCCAGTTTGCTCCAAAAGTCGATGAGAAAAAGGATTTGACAAAACCAGTCACTCCACAACCTTTGCCCAAGCAAAAAGAAATTGAAAAGATTTTTGAAAATGCAAAAGTTTTNCTTCGGAGAAACCAAATGCTTCAAAAACAGTTGAAAAACAAAAAATGTCAATTCCCAGTTTGCTCCAAAAGTCGATGAGAAAAAGGATTTGACAAAACCAGTCACTCCACAACCTTTGCCCAAGCAAAAAGAAATTGAAAAGATTTTTGAAAATGCAAAAGTTTTTGAACGAAATACAAATGTGCTTACACCTGGCCCTTCTAGGAATAGTACATCGAATGTGACCACAAAAGCTGTTAAAGAATCTGTTGGTTCTAATGCCTTGGTCCACAATCACCATCTAGAAGAAGCTAGGAAAAAGGCACATATTCAAAAAGACGGAAATTTAGGTGTAAAACCTAGTGTGATGAATTCTACAAGATTCCAAAGCACTGCTAGTAGTAGTAAACCATTACCTAGGAACAATCAACAAAAGACTAGGGATTAACCTACATCTAAGAGTAGTTGCGAAAAACAAAATGCTATGCACGTAGAAAACAACACTAGAAATATTGAGTCTCTTTCGAACAAAAAGTAATTTCCAAATGATTGTAGTGACAAAGTTAAGGTTGCAGTTTTAAACAAAAATTTTGAATTTGTCTGTCCTACATGTAAAAAATGTGTCTTTTCAGCTAATCATGATGCATGTGTTGCACAATTTCTCAAGAAAGAAAATTCACGTACTAAGGTACAATCCGCTAAGACACCAAATCGAAACAAACATGTTGATAAGAAGCAAGAGGCTAAGAAACCTAATAGGTGGATATCTACAGGATGTAGTTTTTCCAAGGCTGAAACTTCCGCTGCATCTGATAAGAAAACTATGTCTAGATCTTCCCTCAGGTGGATTCCTACATGAAAAGTTTTTAAAACAGTTGGTCTTAGATGGATTCCCACAGGGAAGGTTTTTGATAGTTGCACAAAGACTAATAATAGTGTAAATCATCAGGCTAAGAAAGTAGAAACAGCTACAACTGTTGATAGCGAACACCCTCAATGTGAGGAAACATATACTTCTAACACTGTTAATTATGCAAATTCTTCTTCTGTGGATGCAGGTACTTGTGAAAGTGATCTGGGTTCATACACCCGTTGTGGAAAAGAAGAATTTATGCCAACATCGCATATGGAAATTCTTATCTTATTCCACTCTTAACTCCACTTTTACTTGTTCAAACTTAATTTTTCTCTCTTCAATTATTCTTTGTAAATATTTAAAAAAATACAAAATATAAAACTTCAAAAAAAATCCAAAAACAACATAAAATCAAAAATACAAAAATATTCTTCTCACGACATGTCTCTCGTATAATCGATATTCTGTACGTATCTAGAAATGTCATTCAACAATAATACGGACTTGTACAGATGCTTGAGCGGGAGTTCATTTAAATGTTTCCTAATACATGTCGATTCTCAATTTTCTTCAAATATGGCTTTCGTATACTTCAGTACGAAACCCAGGCTTAAATGATGACTTCTTAGTATTTCAGCTAAGGACTCGTACTTAAATGATGGCTTCTGAACACATCAGTTCAGGACCCGCGCTTCAAAGAAAGGAAAGTGCTTAACTAAAATAAAGGTTTTAAATATTTTTCAAGCACTTATCCTAAAAACTTAAATTCTCTTACATTCTGAGCACCAGCTTTACAAGATTTTTCAAAAAAGATTTTCAAAATCCATCAAAATTGGTGCTCATCATCAAAATGACTTGTGTACACCTTACAGTGCACAACTCAAGTTTTCAAAGAAAGAAAAGTGCTACGCAAAAATGATTTTCATCAACAAAGTGCACTTATCCTAAAAATGGGCACTGTTGTACGCCTCAGTGCGACATTCCTATTCAAACAAAGAGAAGTCTTTAATTTTCAAAAAACCTTAATGCAAAATTCAACATATCTAATATTTATTACTTTATTAGGATTTTGCTCAAGAAGACTTCTTCCCTTTAATTTGTTTGTAAAAAGGTTAAAATTCTCAAAACATATGCGAGTTTTGAGGGGGAGTATTTCGAAAACAAAATGTTCCAATTTCATGCGAAAACAAATCCGTCTATCTAAAAAATAATTAATCAGTTGATATCAAAAATACCACTATATGCTATTTCTGAGGGGAAGAAGACGTGATTAAAATGTGATCAAAAATGCTTAAAGATCGTGGCTGAATCTCAAAAGAGCTCGACTCAGATATAACCCTAGAATTGATGAAACTTAAATGTCAGTAATCGAAAAGACTTGTCCTGGACGGGTAATAATTTCAAGCTGGTCTAACCAGTGATGTAAATGTGTCTCGAATAGGACTTGTCTAAGTAGAATGTACCAATTCGAGAAACTTTCTTTGGACTTGACCAGGCCGGGTAATAATTTCAAGCTAGTCTATCTAGTGATGTAAACGTATCTCGAATCGGTCTTGTTCATTGAAAGTCGATCAATTCAAAAGTGCGGACTCTACCCAACATGTGCAAATTTATATTAAAAACTTATGAGCACTTGTAAATGGGGAGTATTTCAGAAAATTCAAAACTCTCGAAGTGTTAACAAAATGTGTTTTATATTCATAAACACTTTGAGAGATTTTTACAAAAAGTTTTATGGCATGTGATCAATAAACCTAGGATAATCATGGCGTTATAAGGTGATTAATGTTAGGTTTATGTCCTATGATCTGCCAGAGTCGGAGGGATCTACCCAAGGACAACACCAATAGTTTAGTACTAGAAGTCCTTAGGTATGATTTGAAAAAATGAGTAAAGAATGAAAGGAGAAAGAAGGGGTCGAAGAATTAAAAAGAAAAGTTATGAAAAGGGTGAAAAGAAATAGCCCTCCATATGTTCAACCTTAGGGAAGAAACCGGGTTCAACTCATATGCTACTGGTTGTTACTAAGGGGACACCGATATTGAAGACAAGACGTCATGGACCCAGTGACGCATTGCACTTAACCTTCTTGCCACTCATGTATCTCTTAAAAGGTACTTGTTTCATTTCTCACGGAGAACCTTGCATAATCTATCGACCTCTCACTCCGAGATGTGTTGATATTGAAAAGGAGACCATCTGCTCCATGCCTTCGACGACTAAAACTAAAACGCACGTAATCGAGTCTAGAGCCATGAGATTCAACAAAAGATCTCTTAGGATACATTTTCCTATGCTTACACTTGTGTTCGCTAAAAAGGACACAAGCTGTATAAGAGTCTTATATGAGATCTACGGATCTTGCCTTACATATTATGGTGGTTACTTGTTTCAAATGGTCTACAGTCGTGGAGTGATACTTCGGTGTACTTTAGCGACTCACCTGAATTGTGGGTATACTTTGGTATATCTTTTGTAAGCCTTCTTGAGGGTATCCAATTCAAGAATAGCCTTTGTAAGGATTAGAGAGAGTCTTCACACTATGCTATTGATTATCTCGAAGTCTGAGCCTGTAAGTGCTGGAAATCCCGCCAAAGAGATTCCTTTCACGAATCGAGTCCTTAAGACGTGGGTCGCTACTTGGATTTATCCTATGTAATGATAACTGTCCCTAACGAGATTAGGACGGCTAATGTGCCTGACCAAGGTGAATGGAATCAAGACATTCATCAGTAAAACAATCGTAGTGGTCTAATCTTTATGAAAAGTTCACGATGATCGATTGGAGATTATTACTAACATTTACCATGCAGCTACCGATGAATGTTCCTTGGAGAAAGACCGATACCATCATAATTCATCATCACTCAACGATCCACATGGTCATACCAAACAAAGCTCAAAGGAAGCTCTCTTCAAAGATCAAAGCAAAACAAAGTTCAGAATGATTCTACGTCAATGTCAAAGAATCTACAAAGTAAAGAGACAATGATCAAAGTCAACGAAAAGAGCACTCCACAAAGTTTCAAAGTCAAACAAAGTATGAGCATGGTGGAAAAAGACGTAAAGACAACAGAGTAAAGATATTGATCAAAGGCAAAGAACGACCAAACGACATTAATCAAAGATCACAAAGCATGAAGGAACAAATACTATTCTATGATGACGCACAAAGTTCAAAGACCAAGAAGACAAAAGACCTAATCACGTGGAGCATCATTCAAATGACCACCCCTTAGGGGGAGATTGTTAGCATTAAAGAAAAGTGGCGGTCATTCTAGTCATAGGAACTTTGTAATACGTTATAGAAAATGTCATAGATTAGTAAATGGGCTCGTGGATTGGGATAAGCTAATAGGTTATTAGTTATCTTAAGCTAAGACTATTTATTCATGTTGTAATGCAAGCCCAATCCACAAACCAAACAAGGCTCATAGAAAGCCCATCCATCCGATATGATGGAAGTATAAAAGGCACAAACCTCCTCATTTGAGAGGTGTGCTTGAGTGTGTAATGTGTGTGTATTAGTAATGAAATTCTCTTTATCTCTCTAGTTTCTCTCTCTAAAATACTCATATCTCAAGTCATCTAAGTGCTTAAATAGATTAGTGATAGAGTTTATCAATGGTCCTGCAAATAGAAAATTGTAAGGCTAAACGGAGTGGCTTTGATTTTGATCGTGAGTGGGTTACTCACGCCGTGAGTCCCATTCCATCTATCCAAGTCGCGCATGACTTGCCAAAAAAAAGGGTGATATGGTGAGTTACTCACTAAGCATAAACACTGACACATGTGTTCCCAAGTGAAAAAGTAAATTGTTTTTTATTTATATTATGAGTGTGTGTAGGGTATTTAGTGGGGTGTATTTTTATGAATGTGAGTGAGGGTGACCACTATGGATGTATGGTGAGTAGGAGTGAATGGAAGTAAGAGGAGAAAGAAAGCTGAGGTGGCGGTGAGTGACTTCTTGCCGCTACTTCTAGCCTGCTCAGTTCTCGAGTTTTGAGTGAAGGAAAATGGAAAATAATAAGAAAGGGAAAAGAAAGAGAAAAGGAAAGTATGTGTTAGTTGTTATGTTCTTGAGATAAAGGAAAGGAAAAGGAAAGTAATCATAATAATGTTTTAAGTGGGAGGAAAAGGAAAATAACTTGGTCAAATTATATATATGCCCTTTAGTTGTTAATGTCAAATCTTTAGAAAGGGTATATTAGTCTTTACACAACATACGGTTCCCTTTCCTTTCCCTGAGGAAGATTTACTTAACAAAACTTTCTCTCTATTTCCTTTCCACTTCCCTTTCCTCCCTTAAAAAAAATCAAGAACACAAAAAGCTATCAATGTCCTTTCCTTTCCTTTTCCATTTCAACTCGAGAACTAAGCATAAGAGAAGGAATATGAGTTCTCTTATGAGGTATCACCGTCTTTCACTTGGTCCTAGGATGGCCATTGTTGAAAAATTAAAATCTTAATGCCTCGGAATGCAAATAGTTTTGGAAGGGATTAAAGGAGCAAAGATAAAAAAGCAAGAAACAATAGTGTTTAATTACCTGTTAAAAACATGACCCCAGTGAATCATTGACTTTTTCTATTCAATTAAAAACAAAAATGATAAGAGTGACCATTAGCTTGGTTGACTTTCTTGCCGTGGGGTGCAAGTGCTTATAACTCAACCAAAGTTATTTATAAATTGCATGTATTGATCCTTAGGGATAAGTGTCTCTTTCTCTCTGTCTCAATCTTGCTACAAAAAATTGGCTTCCATTGAGTTTAGTTGTATAGTCAATTGGCGAACACAGATTTCTGACACAGAAATTGGTTAGTGTCAACCCATATAAGATCGTTATTTTGTTATTTCTTAGAGTAAGAAGCATTATACATTAAATCTTTGTTTTTTGTTTTGGTATATATGATTTTATGAATATTTTGATATTGCATAGTCAGATGGAAGAACCAAAGGAAAGTCTGGTAGAAATAGACTTACGTTATGGAAGCACACAAGGGTTCGTCGAGTCAGATAGCAAGGGGAAAGAGACGGAAATGTCATATAAAAACACTAAACAACTTGATTCAAATATTGTCGAGTATACAGCTTGTCCAAATGACCTCAAAAAGGATATCACCAAAGAACTATATCAAATTCTGAGTCTTTCTATGTCTTGTATCATTCAAGAAATTGATAAGCGCAAGGTAAATTAATATAGATTCCAATGTTCATAAATTGATTAATATAAACTATGTGTTATATCAACCGTTTAACTAATTCACAGATCGAAGGTATTCATTTCTATTATTTAAGCTATATAAGAGTGGCTTATATAAAATTTACTTTACCGGTTTGTTATTTTAATTGTAAACAACCTTAAGTTCTTAAGCAATACAAT